>ONZH01005689.1:0-22665 GCA_900303285.1 Rhinella marina
CATTAGCGTACGCATTAGCGTACATTCTCAATGAATATGCGTATATTTGGCGTCGCCGTTATTTTAACAAGATTCATTACGAACTTGATCAAAATTCGGTTCGGTGACGAACCGAACTTTTGGGAAAGTTCGTAACGAATCTGGTTCGTTACGGTTCGGTTCGCTCATCCCTACTCATAATTTACAACTGTACTGGTTGATGCTAAATTTTTAAGTTGGGGTCCTGCGTCGTCATTCTGACTACATCCGGCTGTTGTCACCACCACACACGCTAGCCCAGGGGGCACTCCTCTGGCTCTTCCAGCTCAACCTCCTTCCCCCCAGCTTGCCCCCCACCTACAGGCCCTCTCTCCAAACAATTTACGTCTTTTTCCTCTCTTTCTATCTTTCCAAACTATTTTTCCGGATAGCTGCCATATACGGTATTAAACTGAGTAGTATACATAGAACACATGCCACACTTGATCAAGCTCATAATTTACAACTGTACCGGTTGATGCTAAATTTTTAAGTTGGGGTCCTGCGTCGTCATTCTGACTACATCAGGCTGTTGTCACCACCACACACGTTAGCCCAGGGGGCACTCCTCTGGCTCTTCCAGCTCAACCTCCTTCCCCCCAGCCTGCCCCCCACCTACAGGCCCTCTCTCCAAACAATTTACGTCTTTTTCCTCTCTCTCTCTCCAAACTATTTTTCCGGATAGGTGCCATATACGGTATTAAACTGAGTAGTATACATAGAACACATACCACACTTGTTCAAGCTCATAGTTAACAACTGTACCGGTTGATGCTAATTTTTTAAGTTGGGGTCCTGCGTCGTTATTCGAACTCCATCCGGCTGTTGTCACCACCACGCACGCTAGCCAAGGGGGCACTCCTCTGGCTCTTCCAGCTCAACCTCCTTCACCCCAGCCTGCCCCCCACCTACAGGCCCTCTCTCCAAACAATTTACCCGTATAGGGGACGTATTAGATATTATACTGATTTTTGTTTGTTCCTCTTTTAATTGGCTCCTGACCTGTGATAGGCAGAGCATGGACACGTCCCCTTAGCTGCAGTAGGAAAGACACTCCCCTGGCCAGAACAAGCTCTTTTTCCTTTTCTGTGTTCGAAACATCCATGAAATATATGGTCCCAAGATAGGGGACATATACGATTTTAAACTGAGAAGAATCGATACCACACATTCCCCAGTAGGAGAATTTGGGGTAATGGTGGGATTAGGCAGCCTCAAAGGCATCCATGCATGTTGCCCCTGCTGTTTCCTGTCCATTTCCGTGGTGTTTCCATCATTTTCTGAGGTTTCCAGGTTTTCACCCAGCCTTCCCTAGGCAGAGCCTTGGTCCCCTGCAAAAATGCTCGAGTCTCCCATTGACTTTAATGGGGTTCGTTATTCGAAACGAGCACCTGAGCATCGGGAAAGGTTCGACTCGAATAGCGAGCACCCGAGCATTTTAGTGCTCGCTCATCTCTAGTGAAATGTTTTCATAACATCATAGATCTGTCCTCATGAACAGTTAAGAGTAGACTAATTAAAAGAGGAAGGATCACGCCGTCCGACTGGAAGGGGTGGACTTATTTGACTTAGAGGGGAGGGAGGAGGACAGGATGGAAGTCACAGACACAAAGACAGCCCTTGTGCCCATCCCCTAGTTAGAAGACACCCCCATGAAAGAAGAGTCCTGTGTTGATTCAAAGAAAAAACTGTCTATTCATTACCACATTAAGAAAAGCTGGGTACTTCTGTAAAACAAAATGCCAAAGGGTATGAAATGCAGAGTAACACCAAACAGCATTGGGTATCTTAAGAAGAGTCATAAATAAAAATCATATTAATGGTGTTGTGTTTTATTAAGATTATAATTGGTTAAAAGGTTTACCTTGAAAAAGATACTCGTGCTATTGTTTAATGTGTTGACGTGTGAAGACAAAGATCCCTATCATTTGTAAAAAATATGTATGTTTTTTTTTAAATATTATTAATATTAATCTTAGGATACTTTTAATTAGATCAGGTTTAGGGTTTTATAAAAGTTTATTTTGCTTTGGCAAAAGACCTCTATGGTACCATTGGAAAGAGTTATTTAAATACAATGTTGGACCGACAAAAGTTCTAAGGACATTTGTTTGTTAATTTGATTTATTTGATGCAGGGGTGGAGAGAAAATCACCCCATCAATGGCTTTACTGGACATGGACTGAGTTTAAATTCTTCTAGATTGTGTGGAACTGTTCAGCTGTTAAACAGAGCCGGGATTGGCAACCTCAGAAAAGCCCAGGGGCTTCCCAAGTCAACCAGTTGTGGTAAGACACAGTTTTTGGTGACCTGACTGTCACCCAGCAAGAAAAGGCTTCAACCACTGGTCTGCCATGCTGAACAAAGCCTTGGTGCTCGTATTATTGCTGTCCAGGGGTGGAGCTCAAAGGGAACTGTCTGCCCAAGACTTCCTGACCAACCAGCAGGGCCGATGCAATGATCTGCAGACCAGTGAAGGGAGGAGGTCCTTGTGTCAAAGCTCCTCCCACAGAAAAGGTAATGGACTGTCTGTCACCCACTGATAAGAGGCTCTAAGATCTGTACTATCGTTACACCGGCAAAAACCCTTTTCACATAAATAAGGGGGGTCATAGACTGAACTCTGTAACAACACAAAAACGAGCCATGCAGGTGCACAGAACATCAACAAATGGACAATTGACTTTGTACCAGAGATTATGTTATCCAAGAAGATCTTAAGTGAAGAAGACCTCAGTGAGACATTTCTTGTTAGTTCAACACATAGCTTTTTGATTTTTGTTCTTGTTTTAGAGATCCAATGGTCCGAAAAATATATGTAGAATAGGTTCTGATATTGGGTGTTGAAAATGAATTAAAGTGGAATAACCAGGGGTGGAGTGTATTGTAAGGGTATTTTTAAGTAACTGATTGGTTCTCCCCTTTAATTCTGTTTAACACTTTGTATAATAGTTTATAAGTTTCCCTTGTAATGAAGTGGGTTAGAGAGAGAAACCCATCCCCCAATTGTACTGATAAGACCACATTTCTGAGTGATGGACACTGGAGGAGGGGCTAACAGGTTAAAACTCTGCTACCCACCTTGTCTCATGTGAGTATGACTTGCCATATTTCTTTTGTACACCCTGGGGTGTCGGTCATGTGTTATAACAGGGGTAGACAGCCATATGTTATAGCATGATCGACGGAGTCTCCACCCCATTTAGGCTTGTGATGTTAATTTACTCTATTATTCTGTATGTGATTTATTTGTTTTATCGTATATTTAATCACTTAGTAAATATAATTATTCACGTGCCCTTCGTAAGCTTATTAATTCGCAAATCTTTCGAATACACTTAACGTTCACTTGTGCGGCCCCCAACCATCTGGTACCAGGCATGTATGTCTATGTCTTGTGGCTGCTCACGTGTATCTTTCATGTATTTTCCCATTAGATGGGAGTACTAGAAGTGTATCTAGACATTTATGTTATATACTGTGTGTTCAATACGCCATACAGTGCCTTGCGAAAGTATTTGGCCCCCCGGAACTTTTCAACCTTTTGCCACATTTCAGGCTTCAAACAAAAAGATATAACATTTTAAATTTTTGGTAACGAATCAACAACAAGTGGGTCACAATTGTGAAGCGGAACGAAATTTATTGGATCATTTAAACTTTTTTTGTAATAATAAAACTGAAAAGTGGGGTGTGCAAAATTATTCGGCCCCCTTGCATTAATACTTTGTTGTGACACCTTTTGCTGCAATTATAGCTGCAAGTCGCTTGGGGTATTTCTCTATCAGTTTTGCACATCTAGAGACTGAAATTCTTGCCCATTCTTCCTTGCAAAACAGCTCGAGCTCTTTGAGGTTGGATGGAGAGCGTTTGTGAACAGCAGTTTTCAGCTCTTTCCACATATTCTCAATTGGATTCACGTCTGGACTTTGACTTGGCCATTCTAAGACCTGGATACGTTTATTTTTGAACCATTCCATTGTAGATTTTGCTTTATGTTTGGGATCATTGTCTTGTTGGAAGATAAATCTCCATCCTAGTCTAAGGTCTTTTGCAGACTCCAACAGGTTTTCATCCAGAATGGTCCTGTATTTGGCTCTATCTATCTTCCCATCAATTTTAACCATCTTCCCTGTCCCTGCTGATGGAAAGCCCAAACCATGATGCTGCCACCACCATGTTTGACAGTGGGGATGGTGTGTTCAGGGTGATGAGCTGTGTTGCTTCTACGCCAAACATATCGTTTTGCATTGTCGCCAAAAAGTTCGATTTTGGTCTCATCTGACCAGAGCACCTTCTTCCACATGTTTGGTGTGTCTCCCAGGTGGCTTGTGGCAAACTGTAAACGAGACTTTTTATGGATATCTTTGAGAAATGGCTTCCTTCTTGCCACTCTTCCTTCTTGCCAGATTTGTGAAGTGTTCGACTGATTGTTGTCCTATAGACAGACTCTCCTACCTCAGCTGTAGATCTCTGCAGTTCATCCAGAGTGATCATGGGCCTCTTGGCTGCATCTCTGATCAGTCTTCTTCTTGTTTGAGATGAAAGTTTAGAGGGACGGCCGGGTCTTGGTAGATTTGCAGTGGTCTTATACTCCTTCCATTTCAATATGATCGCTTGCACAGTGCTCCTTGGGATGTTTAAAGCTTGGGAAATCTTTTGGTATCCAAATCCGGCTTTAAACTTCTCCACAACAGTATCACGGACCTGCCTGATGTGTTCCTTGGTCTTCATGATGCTCTCTGTGCTTTAAACAGAACCCTGAGACTATCACAGAGCAGGTGAATTTATATGGAGACTTGATTACTCACAGGTGGATTGTATTTATCTTCATCAGTCATTTAGGACAACATTGGATCATTCAGAGATCCTCAATGATCCTCCCACTTTTCAGTTTTATTATTACAAAAAAAGTTTAAATGATCCAATAAATTTCGTTCCACTTCACAATTGTGACCCACTTGTTGTCTTCACCAAAAATTTAAAATGCTTTTTGTTAGAAGCCTGAAATATGGCAAAAGGTTGAAAAGTTCCAGGGGGCCGAATACTTTCGCAAGGCACTGTAAATATAGTATTTCAGTTGGAAGTAACCAGTTAAGTTTTATTTTCGGCCCTTGGAATTTGTTCAGGCTGACAATGTGGCCCCCAACCAGAACAGGTGCACCCCTGATGTAGAGGAAGTTATTACAAGACACTTACTAATGTATTGTTATTATCCATATTGCTTCCTTTGCTGGCTAGATTCATTACATTATACACTGCACGTTTCCATGGCTACAGACCACCCTGCAATCCATCATTGGTGGTCGTGCTTGCACAATATAGGAAAAAAGGACTAGCCTTTGTGTGCTCCCATGGTCCCGGCTACCAGAGAGGCTGACACTTTTTCCTATAGTGTGCAAGCACGACCACCACTGATGGATTACAGGGTGGTATGTAACCATGGAAGCAAGCAGTGTATAATGTGATGGAAAAATGAATCCAGCCAGCAAAGGAAGCAATATGAATAATAATAATAATACATTAGCAAGTGCCTTGCATTAACTTTCTCTAAATAATAAATGCCATTTGCTGAAGTGAGACAACCACTTTAAGGAAGGACTTTACTTCACCTGCCTGATGGATCCACTTCTGGCTTTGGTTCAAAAATGGATCAAATTGCCACAAAAAGCTGTGTACGACACTATCAGTACAGTGGTTTCACACTCAGTTTTTTAGTGCTATTTGGTGCACTTTTGCATTGCATTATGCTGGAAAGCTGCCGGACCCCTGTCAGATTCCAGTATAGTCATTGGGGATCTGATAGAGTGCATCTGTGTACGGCTATGCTGGATATGGTAATTACGTTAGTCCGCTCCAGACCACGGGATTTACCTGTCAGATATGTGAAGGTAGCCCAAGTCATTTAATTCAACTAAAATGTTCTTTGTTTTAAAATAATTTTGCAAGGCAACATTGAAGCTCAACATATATAAACCATTAGTAAATATGTATTGTCTTCAGGAAAATTACAATTATTCGATCATTATGGGATTGTATACTAGCCGCTATTTTTCCTCTGTAACACACCTATATTATTTTTCTAAGAAAGACCAGGGGTTAATCAAGCTAATAAAATGGATGAAAATTCTGTGTTTTGCTAAAAGAATTTGAAAAAAATAAAAAAATAATACACTGTGACTTTCATCACCTAGCAGAGACCAAATTTTCACTTGCTTGCATGTCTGTTCTCCTGGCATGCTAAGACCTGTTACCATTCTGGCTCTCACCAGGATAGTGTGACTTTGATTTTTGACTGCTGGGCAATCTTTTTCACTAGATAGAATGGATTGGAAGGTGGAAATTAGGTGTCTTTATATCTTCCCCTTTTTAGCAATAAGGAGTACATTGCTCTGGGGATTTATATTGAATGCTTATTACCAAATTGCGTGGTTTTCTTACTATCAATTAAGTCCTTGTATTCAAATTAGACTTAGAACTAAAATCGTGGTATCACATTAATAATGACCACTACAATAACTCATTGTAAGCAGAACTTTATAATGAATTCAGTAAAATTCATATGTCCAAAGTTGCACTCTGATTCACGAATGCAATAGCTGTAAAACTTTATGGGGTACATTTATTAAGACTGGTGTTTTAGACGCCGGTCTTAATAAGCCATGGCGTGAAGCCATGGAATGAATGTAAGTGTCAGAGAGATGGTGGGAGATGTGGTTCTCTAGTATTATACCTCCTCCCTGCTTAGTAGGAGGGAAATATGTCATTTAACTTGGACTGTATGTTAGAGGGGCTGATGGGAGGGGTGTTATTTAGATGGGACTGGATATTATAGAAGTCTGGAGGGTAAGGAGTGATGTTATTAACATGGACTGGATATTATAGAGGAAGGGAGGATAAGGAGTGATGTTATTTACATAGGACTATGTGTTGGAGGAAGCTGGAGGAGGGTATTTAAGTTATTTACATGGGACTGTATGTTATAGAAGACTGTAAGGAAGAGAGGATATTTACATGGGACTATATTATATAGAAAACTGGTGGGAGAGGACTGGTGTTATTTACATAGGATTGCATGGTATAGAACATTGGAGGGAGAGGACAAGAATTATAATTTATAGGGGCACTACAAAGAATATTATAACTCCAGGGGGTATTAGGAGGCATTATAATTACAAACGGCACTGCTTGGGACATTATAAATACTGTGGGCAGTGGTGGTGGGCATTACTACTGAGGGCTCCATATGAGTACCTTATAGATTGGCCTTATTTCTATTAGAGGTGCCCTATAGGGGGCCGTATTAGTACTGAGGATAATGTAGGGAGCCTTATTACCACTGGGGTACTATGGAGACAGGGACTTCCACCTAACAGTGAGCCCAATAACGTCACTGGCAATAATGGACAGGCTTTAGCGCCGCCCATCAGTGCTAGTGACATCTCCGCTTGGCAGTGTAAAATGTAAACAAAACAGCCCTTGCCCTTCGCTTTACAGTGTAGGGCAAGGGAAAGTATCAGAGCATGAAATGTCAGAGAGCCTGAGTACGGGGAGAATGGGTTATGTCTAGGGGGTGGGCATTATTAATGGCTGTCACGCGAGGTCGGCGTCGCGCTCCCTCTGCACGACAACGCCGGACCTCTCCGCCCCCCTAGAGACGAGCAATAGGGAATTGAAGTGCTGGTCTTGTTAGCCAGCACTTCATGAGTTAATTCTCCGTTTGGGTTTAGCCATGTGGTGCTGATCACACCACATGGCTACTTTACATATTGTTTGGACAGCTTGCTCCGCCTCAGGTCATGTGATGCTGGCCACATCACATGATCCTGGGCGGGCTATTTAAAGATGGCAACTGCCTCACTCAGATGCCTGTGATTAGTCTTCTGAGATCAGTGCTTTGTGTTGGACCTTGCTGTTGATTATTGGTGTATTGGATTTTGGCTTCGGACTTAGACTACGCTTTTGCAATTCCCCTCGGTATTTGACGTCACCTCCTGTTCTTGACTTGGCTTGCTGACTATTCTGCTATTGTGTTTGTTCTGTCTGTGTTCGTCTTTCCCTGTGTTCCCTTCCCTTCCCTGTGCACGTACTCAGCATAGGGACTGTCTCCAAGTTACGGTTTTGCCGCCTAGGGCATCTACTGTAAGTAGGCAGGGAAAGAGGTGGGGTTCAGACAGGGCACACTATCCCTTGTTTCCCTGTCGTGACAGAATCACAGGCCGTACCTATGGAGCCGTTGCGAGTACTCACGGACCAGATGAGTAACATGGCTCAGATGATCCAGGATTTGGCCGAGAGACTCCAACATCAGGAGCAGCTGCGGACAGCACCCGCAGTCGTTCCCTCCATGCCAAACCCCAATATTGAACCCCATGTAAAATTGCCCGATCGGTTTTCTGGGGACCGAAGGACTTTCTGTTCCTTTAAGGAAAGTTGTAAATTATATTTCCGTTTACGCTCACACTCCTCGGGTTCTGAGCAGCAGCGGGTAGGAATAATTATTTCCTTGCTGCAAGGTGATCCGCAGGAGTGGGCTTTCTCATTGCCACCTGACTCCCCTTGTCTATTGTCTGTGGAGGCTTTTTTCCGGGCCCTAGGTCTTTTATATGAAGAACCTGACTTGGCCGCTGTAGCTGAAACTCAGCTCAGAGACATTCGGCAGGGTAACCGTGCAGTTGAGGATTACTGTGCTGAGTTCAGAAAATGGTGTGTGTCCTCTAAATGGAATGACCCTGCTTTGAGAAGCCAGTTTAGGGTGGGACTGTCTGACCATCTGAAGGATTTACTAGTTAGTTATCCTACTCCTGACACCTTAGAGGTGACTATGACCTTAGTTATCAAACTTGACCGACGGTTTAGGGAGAGACAAAAGGAACGTTCTGTTGCCCCTCAAGTTGTCGTGTTGTCCGAAGTTCCTCTTCAGAGCCCGTCTCCTATCAAGGTCCAGGAGGAGCCTATGCAGTTGGGAGTTACTATGAGGGATCAGAGACGCCTGAGAGGGGCCTGTTTTTACTGCGGTGAGATGAACCACTGGCTCCAGCAGTGTCCGAGACTTCTGCTCTCAAAAAGGTCTGTTCCTGGAAGTAAGGTACCCCCTGCGGTGGTAAGAAAGAAAATCTTGTTACCTATTTCCATTTCTTATAACTAATTCAAGAGGTCCGGTGAAGCATTTGTGGATTCAGGTTCTGCTGCTAATTTTATTGATTATGATTTTGTGCAATCTGTGGGTGTGCCTATAATTCCTTTAAGGGAGGTAATTCAAATTATCGCACTGGATTCCACTCCATTGAATAATGGGAGAGTGGAGTTTTGTACTCCTGAGGTTGTATTAACTGTAGGAATTACCCATACCGAGACTTGTTCCTTCCTTGTATTAAAGGATTTACCTGCCGACCTTGTTTTAGGTCTGCCATGGTTACAGGACCACAACCCTGTTATCAACTGGTCGGTAGGTGAATTGGAAAAATGGGGAATGAATTGTGACAAATGTTGTAAATCAGTATTGCTGTTTGGAGGTACCACTGAGTCTCTTTCCTTGCCCAAGTATATCGGCGATTTTTCGGACGTTTTTCCATGTCCGAGACTGAGTTCCTCCCTCCTCACCGGCAATATGATTGCGCCATCGACCTTATTGAGGGATCCAAATATCCCAAAGGTCGCATTTATAATCTCTCTACTCCTGAACGTCAGTCCATGAGGGATTATCTCAAAGAGAGTCTGGCCAAGGGTCACATCCGGCCTTCAGTTTCTCCCATGGGGGCAGGTTTTTTCTTTGTTGGTAAAAAGGATGGAGGATTGAGGCCCTGTATCAATTACAGGGAGCTCAATAAAATCACTGTTAAAAACAGATACCCGTTGCCCCTTATTCCTGACTTGCTGAATCAGGTCCAGGGGGCCTGTTGGTTCACCAAGCTGGATTTGAAGGGGGCATACAACCTAATCAGGATTCGTGAGGGGGACGAATGGAAAACTGCTTTTAATACCCCGGAGGGTCATTATGAGTACTTGGTAATGCCTTTTGGGTTAAGTAACGCTCCGGCAATTTTCCAAAACTTTGTCAATGACATTTTTAGACCATTTATTGGGAAATTTGTAATTGTCTATATTGATGACATCCTGATTTTTTCTGAAGACTGGGAGAGTCACGTATCTCACACCAGGCAAGTGCTGGAGGTGTTGCGTGAAAACAAGTTGTTCGTTAAAGGGGAAAAGTGTACCTTTGGTGTTCAGGAAGTGGCCTTTTTGGGATACAGTCTCACCCCTTTTTCTTTCAAAATGGACCCAGTTAAAGTACAGGCCATTGTGGATTGGGTGCGACCTTCCTCTTTGAAGGCGCTCCAGCGATTTCTGGGGTTTGCTAATTTTTATCGTAAATTTGTCAAAAATTTTTCTGTGGTAGCCAAACCCATTACGGATTTGACTCGCAAGGGGGCTGATCTGGTCAATTGGCCCCCTGCAGCTATTGAGGCCTTTGAAAGGTTAAAGCAGTGTTTTATTAATGCTCCTGTGTTGGTCCAGCCTGATCAAAGTAAGCCTTTTGTAGTTGAGGTGGATGCGTCTGAGGATGGTGTGGGGGCTGTACTGTCCCAGGGGTCTTCCACCTTAACTAATCTTATGCCATGCGCCTTCTTCTCCCGCAAGTTCTCTCCTGCCGAGAGGAATTATGATATTGGGAATAGGGAGTTACTTGCAATCAAGTGGGCATTTGAGGAATGGCGTCATTTTTTAGAAGGGGCATTTCACCGCATTACGGTCCTCACGGATCATAAGAATTTAATGTTTCTAGAATCGGCTAAGCGATTGAATCCTAGACAGGCGAGGTGGGCTTTGTTCTTTACTCGTTTTGATTTTTGTGTTACCTTCAGACCCGGGATCAAGAACATTAAGGCCGATGCCTTATCCCGAAGTTTCCAGGCGTATCAGCCTCCTGACGTCCCTCCTGAGCCCATCCTGCCAGCTGATATCATCGTGGCCGCTACCTCATCTGACCTCGCTTCTGAAATCTCGGCAGGACAACATCTTGCTCCTATTGGTACCCCCAATGACAAATTGTTTGTGCCGGCTCATTTGCGGTTGCGACTGCTGGGTGAGTGCCATAATTCTGTTTTGTGTGGACATCCTGGCATCAATGCCACCAAGGAGTTGGTCTCTAGGCAATATTGGTGGCCGTCAATCTCCAGAGATGTTCAGGCTTTTGTAACTGCGTGTAACACTTGTGCCAGGTCCAAGAATTCCAAGACACGACCTATGGGTGAGTTACATCCTTTACCCATACCTAGTAGACCTTGGTCACATCTGTCCATGGACTTTATCACGGATTTGCCGTGCTCTGAGGGTAAAACCGTGATATTTGTGGTGGTTGACAGATTCAGCAAAATGTGTCATTTTATTCCTTTGTGTAAATTACCCTCTGCGAAGGTCTTGGCGTCCGTGTTCATTGATAATATTGTCAAACTGCATGGTGTTCCTGAGAATATCGTTTCTGATAGGGGAGTACAGTTTGTGTCTAGGTTCTGGAGGGCGTTCTGTAATAAGATTGGTATCTCTTTGTCCTTTTCATCAGCCTTTCATCCGGAGACCAACGGTCAGACTGAACGTCTTAACCAATCCGTTGAGCAATATCTCAGATGTTATGTTTCTGATAACCAGCATGTGTGGGCCAGATTCCTGTCTCTGGCTGAATTTGCAATTAATAATCGTGTTAATTCATCCTCTGGGATGTCGCCGTTTTTCTGCAATATGGGTTTTCATCCACGCTTAGGCTCCTGTTCCCCATCTGCGTCGGTTGTCCCAGAGGTCAATGATTTTTCTCAAGAACTGTGCACAGTTTGGGCACAGGTTCAGTCGAACCTGGAAAAGGCCCAAGGAGTTCAAAAAGCTAAGACTGATAGAAAACGTTCTAAGGGTGTGAATTTTAAGGTTGGGGATAAGGTATGGTTATCGACTAAAAATCTCAACATGAGGGTACCATCCTACAAGTTTGCACCTCGCTTCATTGGTCCTTACAGGATCACCAAGGTGATCAATCAGGTTTCTTTTAGGTTATGTTTACCCGACTCCCTTCATGTTCATAATGTTTTTCATGTGTCTTTGCTCAAACGTTATGTTGCTCCCGTTGGTCCTGAGGAACAGTCTCCTCCTCCGGTTGAGGTAGCAGGACAAATGGAGCATGAGATTGCCAGAATTGTGGATGTGAGAAGGGTCCGGAATTCCTTCCAGTACCTCGTACATTGGAAGGGGTTCGGGCCTGAGGACAGGTCTTGGGTACCGTTGACCAGGATGCATGTAGACTCGCTCATCCGAAAGTTCCATCTGCAGCATCCCGATAAGCCTGCTCCCGCTGGTAAGGATCCGGTGGCCACTCGTGAAGGGGGGGTACTGTCACGCGAGGTCGGCGTCGCGCTCCCTCTGCACGACATCGCCAGACCTCTCCGCCCCCCTAGAGACGAGCAATAGGGAATTGAAGTGCTGGTCTTGTTAGCCAGCACTTCATGAGTTAATTCTCCGTTTGGGTTTAGCCATGTGGTGCTGATCACACCACATGGCTACTTTACATATTGTTTGGACAGCTTGCTCCGCCTCAGGTCATGTGATGCTGGCCACATCACATGATCCTGGGCGGGCTATTTAAAGATGGCAACTGCCTCACTCAGATGCCTGTGATTAGTCTTCTGAGATCAGTGCTTTGTGTTGGACCTTGCTGTTGATTATTGGTGTATTGGATTTTGGCTTCGGACTTAGACTACGCTTTTGCAATTCCCCTCGGTATTTGACGTGACCTCCTGTTCTTGACTTGGCTTGCTGACTATTCTGCTATTGTGTTTGTTCTGTCTGTGTTCGTCTTTCCCTGTGTTCCCTTCCCTTCCCTGTGCACGTACTCCGCATAGGGACTGTCTCCAAGTTACGGTTTTGCCGCCTAGGGCATCTACTGTAAGTAGGCAGGGAAAGAGGTGGGGTTCAGACAGGGCACACTATCCCTTGTTTCCCTGTCGTGACAATGGCATTATTACAGGAGACCACCTTTGAAAACCAGTTGGTACATCATAAAGTCAGTGTCTGGAACATGCGAAAGCCAACCACTGTCTTAAGTCATCAGACTATGATTTCATATTGATGTATTAATCCTGTATTAGAAATCCAGGACTTGAATAAAAAAGGGATTGATCTCATTAAATTATGCTGCTTTCAAGGAGGAATGAATTTCTTGAAATTCATTTCAAGTCCGATTTATTGAATTTAGAAAAAAAATTATTTGTACATGAATCAAAGTTGCTCTGATTGCCACAAAATGGTATGTAACACCCTCTAATCTCCTAGGAATCAGATTTTTTTACATATTTTGTTCATTTTGTTTACATATTTTTGCCCTCTCTCCCCCCCTCCCTCCCTGAGCTCTCAAATGAATGAGGCAATAGCAAATAATGTCAGAGTAACATTGACACATATACAGTACAGACCAAAAGTTTGGACACACCTTCTCATTCAAAGAGTTTTCTGTATTTTCATGACTATGAAAATTGTAGATTCACACTGAAGGCATCAAAACTATGAATTAACACATGTGGAATTATATACTTAACAAAAAAGTGTGAAACAACTGTAAATATGTCTTATATTCTAGGTTCTTCAAAGTAGCCACCTTTTGCTTTGATTACTGCTTTGCACACTCTTGGCATTCTCTTGATGAGCTTCAAGAGGTAGTCACCTGAAATGGTTTTCACTTCACAGGTGTGCCCTGTCAGGTTTAATAAGTGGGATTTCTTGCCTTATAAATGGGGTTGGGAC
This sequence comes from Rhinella marina, assembly GCA_900303285.1. Lineage (NCBI taxonomy): Eukaryota > Metazoa > Chordata > Amphibia > Anura > Bufonidae > Rhinella > Rhinella marina. The sequence goes on from ONZH01005689.1 coordinate 13,804, forward strand.
CATGAGTTGTATTGGGCAGAAGTCAGGTGGATACACAGCTGATAGTCCTACTGAATAGACTGTTAGAATTTGTATTATGGTAAGAAAAAATCAGCTAAGTAAAGAAAAACGAGTGGCCATCATTACTTTAAGAAATGAAGGTCAGTCAGTGTGAAAAATTGGGAAAACTTTGAAAGTGTCCCCAAGTGCAGTCGCAAAAACCATCAAGCGCTACAAAGAAACTGGCTCACATGAGGACCGCCCCAGGAAGGGAAGACCAAGAGTCACCTCTGCTGCGGAGGATAAGTTCATCCGAGTCACCAGCCTCAGAAATCGCATGTTAACAGCAGCTCAGATTAGAGACCAGGTCAATGCCACACAGAGTTCTAGCAGCAGACACATCTCTACAACAACTGTTAAGAGGAGACTGTGTGCAGCAGGCCTTCATGGTAAAATAGCTGCTAGGAAACCACTGCTAAGGACAGGCAACAAGCAGAAGAGACTTGTTTGGGCTAAAGAACACAAGAAATGGACATTAGACCAGTGGAAATCTGTGCTTTGGTCTGATGAGGCCAAATTTGAGATCTTTAGTTCCAACCACCGTGTCTTTGTGCGACGAAGAAAAGGTGAACGGATGGACTCTACATGCCTGGTTCCCACCATGAAGCATGGAGGAGGACGTGTGATGGTGTAGGGGTGCTTTGCTAGTGACACTGTTGGGGATTTATTCAAAATTGAAGGCATACTGAACCAGCATGGCTACCACAGCATCTTGCAGCGGCATGTTATTCCATGCGGTTTGCGTTTAGTTGGACCATCATTTATTTATCAACAGGACAATGACCCCCAAACACACCTCCAGGCTGTGTAAGGGCTATCTGACCAAGAAAGAGAGTGATGGGGTGCTACGCCAGATGACCTGGCCTCCACAGTCACCAGACCTGAACCCAATCGAGATGGTTTGGGGTGAGCTGGACCGCAGAGTGAAGGCAAAAGGGCCAATAAGTGCTAAGCATTTCTGGGAACTCCTTCAAGACTCTTGGAATACCATTTCAGGTGACTACCTCTTGAAGCTCATCAAGAAAATGCCAAGAGTGTGCAAAGCAGTATTTAAAGCAAAAGGTGGCTACTTTGAAGAACCTAGAATATAAGACATATTTTCAGTTGTTTCACACTTTTTGTTAAGTATATAATTCCACATGTGTTAATTCATAGTTTTGATGCCTTCAGTGTGAATCTACAATTTGCATAGTCATGAAAATACAGAAAACTCTTTGAATGAGAAGGTGTGTCCAAACTTTTGGTCTGTACTGTATAGTTAAAAGTAAGCACATAGCCGGACCCCTGCTGTATGTGCCGGCATCAGTGAAAACACCTCATGCGTTTTCCCACACACACTGCCGCGATCAGCGCTGACTGCTGCACGTGCGGTATCCTGCCGGGTTGTGATGTCCATCGGGTCCCTGCGCTGCTTTGATGGGGACCTTCCTTAGGCATTGTGGCTGCCATCCGTGAGAGCCTGTGTGATCCGTGCCCCTGGATCTTACAGGCAGGAATCTGTAAGTGTATTACAGTGCGAAATACAGTTACAGCCAATGCATTACAATACTGATGTATTGTAATGCATTGTAAAGGGGATCAGACCCCCAAAAGTTGAAGTCCCAGAGTGGGACAAAAAAGAAAGTGAAAAAAGAAAAATCAAGTTTTACAAAAAAATTAAAAGTTCCAAGTAAAAAGCGTCCTTGTAAAAAAGTAGGGAAAAAATAAATAAAAGTAGACATATTAGGTATCGCCACATCCCTATCGACCGGCTCTATAAAAATATCACATAATCCCCCGCCTCAGGTGAACGCCGTAAAAAATAAAAAATGTGTCAAAAAAGTGATTTTCTGGTCACCTTGCCTCACAAAAAGACACCAAGCGATCAAAAAGTCTTATGTACCCCAAAATTGTACCAATCAAACCGTCATATCATCATACAAAAAATGAGTCACTACCTAAGACAATCGTGCAAAAAAAGATTAAAAAAAAAGAATAGGGCTCTCAGAAAATGACAACACAAAAACAAGATTTTATTCTGTTCAAAAAGGCTTTCATTGTATAAAACGTAACAAAAATAAAAATGATAGACATATTAGGTATTGCCACGTCCATAACAATCTGCTCTATAAAAATATCACAAGAGTTGGCCCCTGAGGTAAATTAAAGCTAAAGCAGCCATTTTTTTCAACATTCCTCACAAAAAGTGTAATACCAAGCAATCAAAAAGTCTTATGTACCCCAAAATGGTAAACATCACCTCATCCCACAAAAAAATTAGCTCCCACATAAGACAATCACTTAAAAAATAAAAACCAATGGCACCCGCAAACTAATCCATCAAAATCTGCGCTGCAAAAGCCATATAGCGCTCCTTCCGTTCTGAATCCAGCCATGTGGGTAACAAATTATGGGTTTTTTCTCTTGCTGCCCCTTGTGAAAATAAAAAAAAATTGGGGGATAAAACAATATGTTATTGGAAGTTTCATTTTTACACCCAAGTGTTTCCAAATTCTGAAAAACGCTTAGGGGGTCAAAATGGTCAGTAACCCCCTCAATATATTATTTAAGGGGTGTAGATGGCTAAATGGGGTCACTTTTTGAGGGTTTCCACTGTAGGGGTATGTCAGGGTCTCTTCAAATACAAAATGGTGCATAAAAACCAAAATCTGCCTCCAAAATCCATATGGCGCTCCTTTCCTTCTGATCACTGCCACGTGCCCATAGAGCAGTTTACCACCACATATGGGTATTTCTGTAAATCACAGAATTGATTCAAATAAAAAATCTACCAAAAAAGTGAAATTTTGAAATTTCCCCTCCATTTTCCTTTAATTCTCGTGGAACACCTCAAGAATTAAAGGGGTTGTCCGGGTTCAGAGAAGAACCCGGACATACCTGCAATTTCACCCAGGCAGCCCGCCTGAAGAGGGCATCGGAGCAACCTATGCTCTGATGCCCTCCTTTGCCCTGCGCTAATTAGCGCAGGGCAAAGGAATTTAGCCAGGTTCCGGTGACGTACCGGTCCCTGCCGGGCAGAGGCTTCCGCCCGGCAGTGAGCCGGTGACGTCATCGGCGCTGATGGACGGGCTTTAGCGCTGCCCTAGCCAGTAAAACGGCTAGGGCAGCGCTAAAGCCGGCCCATTAAGGCCGGTGACGTCACCGAACTCACTGCCGGGCGGAAGTATCCGCCCGGCAGCGAGTATTTATAAACAAAAGAGACCTTGCCCTGCGCGATCTAGCGCAGGGCAAGGGGGGGGCATCGGGGCATGAGATGCTCCGATGTCCTCTTCAGGCGGGCTGCCTGGGTGAAATTGCAGGTATGTCCGGGTTCTTCTCTGAACCCGGACAACCCCTTTAACAAAGTTTGTAACATCAGTTTGAGGGGTGTAGTTTCTAAAATGGGGTCATTTATGGGTGGTTTACATTATGTACGCCCCTCAAAATCACTCTATAACTGAATTGGTCCTCAAAAAAATGGTTTAGGAATTTTTTTTTGAAAATTTGAAAAATTGCTTCTAAACTTCTAAGCTCCCTAACGTCCTAAAAAAATAAAATGCCATTTACAAAATTATGCCAACATAAAGTATACCTATGGGGAATACTAAATAATAAATATTTTATGAGGTATCACTTTCTGTTTTAAAAGCAGAGAAGTTGAACTTTTGAAAATTACAAATTTTTCAACATTTTGGGTAAATTTTGGATTTTTTCATAAATAAAGGTGACATATATTGACTCAAATTTATGACTGTCATGAAGTACAATGTGTCACGTTTTCCTAAAATGGCCGCAAGCACATGGCATGATATGGGGGAAGGATTTCTGGGACAAAGAAGTAAACACCCACAATGCGATCACATGCAGACATGTAGCCAATTAGCAGCCAGCCAGGTCCTGTGATGTAACAGCCCTATAAATAGTTCTGCAGCGCTGGAATCCGCCATTTGCTATTGATTTTAGACCAGAGACAGACGTCAGGAGAGATAGAGACACTGAAAGAAAAACTAAAGACAAGAAATTAGGAGATCAGGGATAGATAATCTGAATTGCAGGGATAGGAGAGGGACGATTTCTAGACAGAAAATCAGGCAGTGAAATCGCTATTTTGGTACACTGAGCAACAGTAAGTGGGCATAGGAGTTAGCCTGTTATATAGCACTGCACTCTGTTCTAAAGACTGTTTTAGGGTGCTTTATTCAAAGAAGCACCACTAGTGTCGCTTTTTGCAGTGCAGTAAGAGGGTCAGAGCCATGTTTGGCGTACATTAAATAAAAATAAAAAAATAAAAAAAAAATAATAAAAAATTTTTTTTTAAAAAAACATCAATATCTTTTCGGTTGTGTCTGGTAAAAAACATATATAATCCATGATTGGCATCTTGTAAATGTGAAAGAAATAGTTGCGGTGTTATTCGCCATGCAAATAGACAAGCGCCATATAGTGCTAAATTCTTCAGTGTAGTTGAATTGCCAAAAAAACAGTGAATCCGTGTTTGTAGGGGTGTTCTTTTAAATAACTATTTGCGGCGTTATTTGCCATCCAAATAGAAAAGCGTGATATTGTGCTAACGTAGTCAGTGAAGTTGAATTGCCCAAAAAACTGTGAATATGTGTTTGTGGAGTTGTAAGTGTTAAATAACTATTTGCGGCGTTATTCGCCATCCAAACAGAAAAGCGTGATATTGTGCTAAAGTAGTCAGTGAAGTTGACTTGCCAAAAAAACTGTGAATCCGTGTTTGAGGGGTTGTTAGTTTAAAATAACTATTTGCTGCATTATTCGTAGAGATGAGTGAATCATGCAAAAAATTATTAGCCGAACATTCACCGAACTTTTCCTAAAATTCGTATATTCGACAAATAGATTTGTTGTATTTGCGTACAAAATATACGTTATTATGTGTTATTAGCGAGTATTCGCTCACTAATAACGAACATTCATTTTTCAAAAGGTACGCAACTTTATACGCTTTTAATCTATACACTTTTGCGTACGAATATAAGTCTCACGAATGCACGCACAACGCTACGTCGTGGTGTACGAACCTCAGAGTCAGAGCGAATTTTGCTAGATGGCAACGGCAAGCAGGCGTTCGTGTCCATTCAGCTCTAAAGAGCTAAAGTACATGGTTCAGAAGATGGACAAGCTGGGCTATGATGGCAGTGGCACCCATCAACACCCGCACCAAGAAAAAAAACAAATAGTGGAGCGGGTGATACAAGGCCTGCACCATCACTGTCAGAGTGAGCGGACCCCGGGCCAGGTCCAGAGGAAGTGGTCTGACCTCAAATTGAAGTGCCCAGAGCGGCTAAGGCAGATCCGGGATGAGATACGAGAGGGTGATTAACCAAAAATATGTATCTGTATTGTATATGTACCAATGCCATTAAAGAAAACCGTATAGGACAACGTGGGAGTGTGTAGTGCGCTGCAGCAATTTTCTTTCATGCTAGGCCACGCCTCTAACTCCACTCAAAGGCTAGGGCTACACGACGACATTTGTCGTGTGACAATTTTTATAATGGAAGTCTATGGTGTCGCACTGCGACATGCGACATGCTGCGACTGCGACACGACAGTCGCCGAAAAGCCCATCCAGGATGGGTTTTTCTGCGACTGTCGTGTCGCAGTCGCAGCATGTCGCATGTCGCAGTGCGACACCATAGACTTCCATTGTAAAAATTATCGCGCGACATTGGTGCAACAACTGTCGCGAGTGTAGTTGTGCACTATGTGTCGCGCGATTTACTGTAGCACAACACGTCGTCGTGTAGCCCTAGCCAAACAAGTGAAGGTATTCTCAGATACGTGCCCCTTCCCAGTAATTTGCCCTAGGCTACATTCACATATGTGGCATTGATCTGGCAGGCTGTTCCACGGTATTTGTCCTGCCAATTCCCGGCGTTCTTGTGGATAGCGGTCGGATCAGCGCCGTCCCCCATTATTGTTAATGATGCTGGCCGTTCTCCCTTTTGTGTCAGGCAAATGCCGGATCCGGACAGATCGGGTGGGCTGTTCCCAGCCATAACAGCCCGCCGAGTCTCTAGCGCTAGTGTGAAAGTACTCTTATATGCCCCTTCATAGTTAGCGCTTCCTCCTCCTACACACAGACTCAAAGATGTGCTCATGCTACAGCTAATGTGTCTGGAGTGGGCGATATCAGAAATATTCCCACGATAACGATATTAAGAAATTTACCGCGATAAATAAATACCCATTTAGAAGAAAATAAAACTTGGGGCCTACATTATACTGTATGGGGGCAGCCACAAGGAGACATTATACTGTATGGGGGCAGCCACAAGGAGACATTATACTGTATGGGGGCAGCCACAAGGAGACATTATACTGTATGGGGGCAGCCACAAGGAGACATTATACTGGACATGGGGGAAGGTGAAGGGACTGCTTTCTGCTTACCGTCACCCGTCTCTCCTTCCTATGGATGCAAAGACAGGTGACCACAGGACATAGCCACCCGTTCCCGGACACATCCGCTAAGTTCCTGACTGTCCCGCCGAATCCGGAACGGTTGGGACTGGAGCTATGGTATACTAGTGCATTGTATGTGCTGTATTTCTATTTGTTATGTTTGTACCTGCAGAATGTGACACTCAGACATCATTTATTCATTCATTCAACCCCCCACCCCTCCCAACAAATGCCCCCTCCTTTAAATAAGCACCCCAGATATTCTATGTTCCCTTCACATGAAATGCCCACTCCACACCACATCGCCCTCCTCTCACCCATAATATCTTCATACAGTTAGTGTTAGTAAACGGTCATAATAATAACAATTGTGTATGGATTTATGTTGCAGAGTGACGTCACCAACGTCGCACTAGCAAGCAGAGATGTACCCGGACTGCCCCAGAAGGACCTTCAGCTTCTAGTAAGTGTAAACATATTTAATTTATTTTTAATCCAGGCTATGTGGGAGTGCAGCTGCAGTGATATAAGAGCACTAGTGGTTAGGAATGGGATCCAACCCCAAACTATTCAGATCAGAGGCGTAGCTGAACGCACAGGGGGGGCCAAACATACTTGAGTACGCCCCCCCACTTAGTGGCCTCCCAAATGCATGTTTCCAACTTCACAGGCACATACTACTTGTTGTTGTGGTTATAATATTGTATTAGAAAGATGACTGTATAAACTGCTAGATCATCTATGCTGTTAAGTACAGTACAATACCCTAGTCTAAATACTCTACCACCACATAATGCAGTAAAATATAGGAGTAATAGGAATAAAAAAACAAGGGGACTCCTATGTTAAAGGAAAGCTGTCCCCAGTTTTTACATCACTAAACTAACAGTCCCCTGCCCCCATCAGACCTCAGATCAGCTTAATGTGCCCCCATCAGACCTCCGATCAGCGTATTGTGCGTGCAGCGTCACCGGAGGAAGTGGAGCGCTGGACCGGAGGGCAGCCGCAGCGCGGGACAGGTAAGAAAGGTTTTTACTTTAAAGATATGTGGCTGGGTGGGCTAATCTGAGGTCTGATGGGGGTCCCTACATACAAGTGAGCGCTTCCATAATGGAAGTGCTCACTTGTATTGGCATGATTGTGCTAAGGCCATTCCAGCTGGGCCCCCCAGAGGCAGGGGGGCCCGGAGGCATGGTCCCCCCTGCCCCCCGGTAGCTACGCCTCTGATTCAGATGTATCAACATTTCAGTTGAATGTAATGCCATTTTTTAATGTTTTTTTTTTTAAAGCTGCAGGACCACAGAGGAGCCCCTCTACCCCTCCTCCACCCCAGCCAGTGAGGAGCCCACCCACACCTCCAACACCCCCCGAGGTAGAAGGTAGGTAAAATGAAAAGTGTAATGGGTGGAACTTCTGTGTTCAAAATATAAGCTAAATTTATGCTTTATCTTTCGTAGCTCCAACCGTCAGGGGAGAGGAAGCGGAGTTTTCCCCAGGACCCTGGGAGGACCACCCAGTATGGGTGTCTAGTAAGTAAAAAGCCCTAATTAGCACTAGGATCATGCCACCCCACATGTTATTGATAACTAGACTGTGTACACATTATGTTCTCCAAGTGGTTAGTGAAGCCGACATATCACAATAATTTTAAAATCAAGTTAGTTAAAGAAGTATAAACTTGTGTTACCCAAAAAATATTTAACAAAAATGTGAATCATATGCAGCGCTCAGACGCCATTTGCAGCGGGGCGACCCTTCCCCTCCAGGGCCCTCTAAGGAGATGTCTCTCTTGTCCCAGTGTAGGAGTGGCAAGGGTATTTTAGGCCTACAGTGTCTCTGGAGTATGTGTCACGGTGTTCCTACCTTGATGGACGAATAGGCCCCAGGCGGTGGCTCTGGCTGCAAAAATGATAGGTGGAATAATTGAGGGTCGTCGAGTGAAATGAAGTCCAGACCATCACTGGGGTGTTACAATTATAGTACATTCGCAATCTCTTTTTAACAAAGTGAGAAACAGCCCTGCACCTCACATAGATCCAGAGATCTGCCCCAATTACTGCTACATCAAGCTGGTTACTAAAGGGTAGTGTGACTAGTGTCTATTCTGCTGCATGTCAGGACTCATGTCCATCTCTCCCTATCACAGCTCAGGACAGGAGGCAGTTGAAGATTTAAACTGGGCATGTGCGGCCTTCTCAGTGAGCAGTTCAAAGAAAATTTAGAAAAAAAAAAGGCTCATTATTTAAAAATATATTTCACTGAATAACTGAGTCAGTTCTAGTAGATATACAAAATATTTCATGACATGCAACTAGTATCAGATCCAGGTGCTGCTTTGAAAGTTTTAGAATATTTTTCTTGGACAACCTCTTTACTTGATATTACATACTAATTATATTCCTGTTTCCACCC
>ONZH01005690.1:0-131370 GCA_900303285.1 Rhinella marina
AGCCTGCAGCCGCCCCAGAGCCAGACCCTCAATTTAGAAGGTCCGGTCCTGCGGGTACCCGGCTCTTCCCGGCACCCCTGGTGGCGGTGGGTGCCGAGGTAATAGATGTTGGGGTTAGTCCTGGCCTGCCATACCGGCAAGCACTAAGCCCAGTATTAGTAATCAGGGCCGCCTGTAGATAGCCCTAATTACTAAAACTGTAGTATTGTATAAAAAAACAAAAAAAAAAACACACAAGTATAAAACATTTTTATTGAAATAAACACTCCCCCAGACCCCTGTTTGACCATTTTATTAAAAAAAAAAAAAAAAAAAGCTGGTCCGACGTAGTCCACCGAATCCGACGTAGTCCTCTGCATTCACGACCCTGAAAAATAGAAAACAAACACACAAACACAGACCACTTACCTCTTCCTGCACTGGGATAATACACACAGCGATGTCACTGTACAGGGATAACAAACACAGCGATGTCACTGTACAGACATAATAAACACAGCGATGTCACTGTACAGACATAATAAACACAGTGATGTCACCGTACAGGGATAATAAACACAGTGATGTCACCGTACAGAGATAATAAACACAGTGATGTCACAGTACAGAGATAATAAACACATTGATGTCACAGTACAGGGATAATAAACACAGTGATGTCACAGTACTGGGATAACACACACAGTGATGTCACTGTACAGGGATAATAAACACAGTGATGTCACAGTACAGAGATAATAAACACAGTGATGTCACCGTACAGGGATAATAAACACAGTGATGTCACAGTACAGGGATAATAAATACAGTGATGTCAAAGTCCAGGGATAATACACACAGTGATGTCACTGTACAGGGATAATAAACCTCAGATCAACACATTGTGCCCCCATCAGACCTCAAATCAGCGTCTTGTTCCCCCATCAGACGTCAGGTCAGCGTCTTGTGCCCCCATTAGACCTCAGGTCAGCGTCTTGTGCCCCCATCAGACCTCAGATCAACACAACGTTCCCCCATCAGACCACAGGTCAGTGTCTTGTGCCCCATCAGACCTCAGGTCAGCATCTTGTGCCCCCATCAGACCTCAGGTCAGCGTCTTGTGCCTCCATCAGACCTCAGGTCAGCGTCTTGTGCCCCCATCAGACCTCAGGTCAGCGTCTTGTGCCCCCATCAGACCTCAGGTCAGCGTCTTGTGCCCCCATCAGACCTCAGATCAGCGTCTTGTGCCCCCATCAGACCTCAGATCAGCGTCTTGTGACCCCCCAACACAATGTGCCCCCATCAGACCTCAGGTCAGCATCTTGTGGCCCCCCTCAGACCTCAGATCAACACAATGTGCCCCCATGTGCCCCCATCAGACCTCAGGTCACCGTCTTGTGCCCCCCCTCAGACCAGCGTCTTGTGGCCCCCCTCAGACCTCAGATCAGCCCACCCAGCCACTTTTAAAAAAGCATACTTTTTTAAAGTGGCTGGGTGGGCTGATCTGAGGTCTGAGGGGGGCGCGGGGCCCCCATGAAATCATTGGAGCGGGGGCCTGGAGCAGTAGCTCCAGGTGCTCCAATTATAATCCGGCCCTGGCAGAGCAGCAGATATTAGAACATGGCAACCGCATTAAAGTGATGCGCGCGCCATGTTCTATGTATCGGACGGCAAGAAAACTCGGTATCGAGCTTCGGTACCGCACTAGGTACCGAAACCGTACCGAGTTTTCGATATATCGTGCAACACTACTTTCAACTACCTCACCCCCCGACACCTGTGTCTCGCCATTGTCCACCACCTCCTCAGACAACACTGGTAAATCCCCACTGTCAGCACACTGAGACTGCAAAAGGTCTTGCGAATTGGGGCAGAGAATGTCTATGTCTAATGACTATGGGGTTCCAGGGAGTACGTGACCACATGCAATCTCCATCCAAAATGTCATACTGAGGCTCACCACCATGCTTTACACTGCAATCTTATTGAAAGACAGACAATCAGGGGTTCACCGCCAGGTTGTCAGGCAGCATTTTTAAGTGGGTCACCATTACCGTGTCCCTGAAAATTGCCTTGGGGTCATCACCAGACTATTGGCCAGATTTAGAAAAAATGGTGCAATTAGGGAGCCTCAGAGGCATCCCTACATGCTGCCCCTGGTGTTTCCTATCCATTTACAAGGTGTTTCCATCTTTTTCTGAGGTTTTCACATGTTGGGGCAAACTTGACTGTGCAGAACCTTTGGCCCCTGCAAAAATATTCGGGTCTCCCATAGACTTTAATGGGATTCGTGATTCGGCTCGAACCCATGAATCCCATGGAAAATTCAGGCCGAATACCGAATCCCCGAATCTTTTAGGATTCGATCAACTCTACACGTCACGTAAAAAAATACATTCTTTTGCTCTCAGTGATACAAATCCATTTCATAAAATCCTTTCTTTCTCTTTAACTGATCTATACTGAACGTCACTTAAATCACTTAAACGTCACTTAAAAATACGTATTTTTCCTCTCTTTCTCTCTCTCTAAACTATTTTTCCGGATAGGTGCCGTATATGGTATAAAAACTGAGAAGAATGCATACAACACATGCCCCACTTGACAAATTTCAGAGTTGACAACCGTACTGGTTGATGCAAAATTTTTAAGTTGGGGTCCTGCATCGTCATTCGAACTCCATCCGGCTGTTGTCACCACTACACACGCTAGCCAAGGGGGCACTCCTCTGGCTCTTCCAGCTCAACCTCCTGCCCCCCACCTACAGGCCCTCTCTCCAAACAATTTACCCGGATAGGGGACGTATTAGATTTTGAACTAATAAGAAGAACAGATTTTTTTTGGTTCTTCTTACGTCCCCTTAGCTGCAGTAGAAAAGACACTCCCCTGGCCAGAGCAAGCTCTTTTTCCTTTTCCGTGTTCGAAAAATCCATGAAATATATGGTCCCAAGATAGGGGACGTATACGATTTTAAACTGAGAAGAATCGATACCACACATGCCCCACTAGTTCAAGCTCAATGTTGACAGCCGTACCAGTTGATGCCAAATTTTTAAGTGGGGGTTCCACCACTACCAGCCTAACCACCACCAGCATGCGCAGGTATACGAGTGCTAAACACTATGGAACCAAGGCCGTCCGTTCCCCTCATGCGGGTCCCACCACTGCTCCTTCCCCTGTGTCACTCGCTGCCTCTGCGAGTCAACCCCCATCCCAGGACACCAGCACGAGCGCCTCCCACTGGAAAACTACCCCTTCACCTCCATGATCCTCCACACTGTCCACCAATGTGTCCCTGCGCAACGTTCAGCTGTCATTACAGCAGACGTTGGAGCGCAAGCAAAAAAAAAGTTCCGCCCACCTACACGCACAAGCCCTCAACGTCCACATACAGGGCCACGCTAAATTTTTTATGTGCTCTACCTGCTACCGTCATGTAGCTCAGTCACTCTGACCGAGTCTGACCCTGGGGCCGCTCATGTACTGCCCACTTGGAGGATTGCGGGGCCTACCTCGGTCACGGTTTCTCAGACTTACTATGCCTCTTCCTCCAACCCCTCCTCCTCCTCCTTCGAATTACCATCCGTGCTTCACCTCCTGCTACCTCAGTCTAACTCGGTCACTCTGTTGTCACCGCCATGCTGCGTCAGGCTAAATTTTTTGGGTGGCTCACCTGTTACCTCATCTAACTTGGTCACTTGTTGGTGTCACCGCCATGCTGTGTCAGGCTTATGCCTGCATCGTGTGGCTGGGGATAAGAGAGCAGTGCCAGCATGGGCATGGGTGATGGACCTTCGTTGCACCTAGTTGGGTGCTTCCCTAACATGTGATGGGCATGTGCCTCGCCTTTCTTGGTCTGGATGAGCACAATTGCCATGAGAGTAACCACCAGGCTGTTGCAGGAGAATTTGGGGTAATGGTGGGATTAGGCAGCCTCAGAGGCATCCATGCATGCTGCCCCTGCAGTTTCCTGTCCATTTCCGTGGTGTTTCCATCATTTTCTGAGGTTTCCAGGTTTTCACCCAGCCTTCCCTAGGCAGAGCCTTGGTCCCCTGCAAAAATGCTCGAGTCTCCCATTGAATTCAATGGGGTTCATTACTCGAAACGAGCACCCGAGCATCGGGAAAAGGTCGTCTCGAATAACGAGCACCCGAGCATTTTAGTGCTCGCTCATCTCTAATGCTTAGCACTTGTTGGCCCTTTTTCCTTCACTCTGCGGTCCAGCTCACCCCAAACCATCTCGATTGGGTTCAGGTCTGGTGACTGTGGAGGCCAGGTCATCTGGCGTAGCACTCCATCACTCTCCTTCTTGGTCAAATAGCCCTTACACAGCCTGGAGGTGTGTTTGGGGTCATTGTCCTGTTGATAAATAAATGATGGTCCAACTAAACGCAAACCGGATGGAATAGCATGCCGCTGCAAGATTCTGTGGTAGCCATGCTGGTTCAGTATGCCTTGAATTGTGAATAAATCCCCAACAGTGTCACCAGCAAAGCACCCCCACACCATCATACCTCCTCCTCCATGCTTCTCGGTGGGAACCAGGCATGTAGAGTCCATCCGTTCACCTTTTCTGCGTCGCACAAAGACACGGTGGTTGGAACCAAAGATATCAAATTTGGACTCATCAGACCAAAGCACAGATTTCCACTGGTCTAATGTCCATTCCTTGTGTTCTTTAGCCCAAACAAGTCTCTTCTGCTTGTTGCCTGTCCTTAGCAGTGGTTTCCTAGCAGCTATTTTACCATGAAGGCCTGCTGCACACAGTCTCCTCTTAACAGTTGTTGTAGAGATGTGTCTGCTACTAGAACTCTGTGTGGCATTGACCTGGTCTCTAATCTGAGCTGCTGTTAAGCTGCAATTTCTGAGGCTGGTGACTCGGATGAACTTATCCTTCCGCAACAGAGGTGACTCTTGGTCTTCCTTTCCTGGGGCGGTCCCCATGTGAGCCAGTTTCTTTGTAGCGCTTGATGGTTTTTGCGACTGCACTTGGGGACACTTTCAAAGTTTTCCCAATTTTTCGGACTGACTGACCTTCATTTCTTAAAGTAATGATGGCCACTTGTTTTTCTTTACTTAGCTGCTTTTTTTTTGCCATAATACAAATTCTAACAGTCTATTCAGTAGGACTATCAGCTGTATATCCACCTGACTTTTGCCTAATACAACTCATGGTCCCTTTAATAAGGCAAGAAATCCCACTTATTAAACCTGACAGTGAACCTGTGAAGTGAAAACCATTTCAGGTGACTACCTCTTGAAGCTCATCAAGAGAATGCCAAGAGTGTGCAAAGCAGTAATCAAAGCAAAAGGTGGCTACTTTGAACAACCTAGAATATAAGACATATTTTCAGTTGTTTCACACTTTTTTGTTAAGTCTATAATTCCACTTGTGTTAATTCATAGTTTTTGCCTTCAGTGTGAATCTGCAATTTTCATAGTCATGAAAATACAGAAAACTCTTTGAATGAGAAAGTGTGTCCAAACTTTTGGTCTGTACTGTATATGATGCGAGTTTGAATATAATCAATGAGCCCCCCAAAAAATTGATTGAGAATGTGTTTGTGAACACAGAAATAAAGTTAAATGGATTTAGGCCTAAGTTTCTTATTTCTCACAGATACTTTTCTGAGCGCGTCTGTGTGTTGGTGTTGATTAGAGTTGAGTAACGTTTTCAAAAATTCGATTTGACCTCTGCAATGAGCTTCGTAAATGTGCGTCTTTATGAATTAATTTGGCACGAAGTGCATTAATCAGGTCTATCCCAGCATGCAGTTAAACTTTAGGTAGAATGTATCCTGTTGTACATCACTGTGAATTTCAGCAACATGCATAGCTAGTCCTTTCTGGTAGTGAAACAGTTACTGTGCGTCAGAATTACAGGCAGATCACATATATGGATGTGCACATCATCGTCGAGACCACCAATACTCATAGCTCATGCCTAGATAAACCAAAAGAAAAGCACACAGCAGCCTTCATTAAAGAAAAAAAAATGATGTGTGCCCCTACAGAAGCTGTGTCCCAATTACTCTTTAGTGGAACAAAATAAGAACATAAGAAGGCAGCTCCAATGAAGTAGTGGAGAAAAAAAGGTTCTTTTAATGCATGTTGTGGCAGTGCAATCACATGCTTCTGTCAACTGTAGATGTACTGTGCATCACTATTAGACCAAACTTTTGGTCGCTGTCCTATTCGTACACAGAAAACCTGTCCTAATCACACAGCAGGACAAATTACTTCACAACACAGGTAAAGAGCTGCCCCATCCTCCTCTCTGCTCTACTTGTCAGGTATTAGGATCCTGAATACAGCCGATAAGATCTTTAGCTGAATCTCTGTAGGAATGGAGTTCATGAGGAGACATGAAGTACAGAGAGGAGGTGGGGATGTGGATAATGAGCAGCAAGAGTCAGCTGAAGATCTTGACTCTTATCAGCTGTATTCAGGATCATAATGCCTGACAAGTAGAGCACAGAGGAGGATGAGGCAGCTCGTCACCTCAGTGTTGTGAAGTAACTTGTCCTGCTTTGTGATTAACACAGGTTTTGTGTGCACTAATAGGACGGCGGCCATTTTATTTTTCCTGATTGCTCTACTCTCCTGTCACACTAAAGTCACACCTCTGGAGGAGCAAGAAGAAACATAAGACAACTTAATAAGAATTAATATGAAAATTTACAAAAATATTTCCTGTTATATTTTCTATTCATTTTAGGGTTAGAGCCTCCAAAAGACCAAACTTTCATTCGAATGGAGCGACGTCAGATCTACTTGCCACTTTACAGTATTCTTTCTGCCATAACGATTATTGGAATGATTATGGCCAGTACATTTTTATTTTTTAACATCAAAAACAGGAATCAAAAGTAAGTGCCATCATCAATTCATCAAGTAGTGATGAGAAAATTTCCGGAAATTTGATTCAGCTTTGCGAGCATTAAAAGTACCGTATTTTTCGCCCCATAAGACGCACCTTTTTCCCCCTAAAATGAGGGGGAGGAATACTAGTGCGTTTTATGAGGTGAATACAGGGCAAAGAAATATAAAATGTGCGGCGCATTGCTTGTGCACGGTACATCGCAGGCTGCGCTGCATATGAACAGCAGCCTGCTATGTACACAGCATCTGTACCTGAAGCGAGAGAGCCCCGCGGTGCAACTCGTTCTTGCTGATGGGGACCAGCCGTGGCATGTGCTAATTGGTAGGGTCAGGTCTTCTGTGGCTGTTGCAGGGTGATAGAGACCGGTCGGCCCTGTCTGGTGCTGGTTGATTGGGACCGGCCGGCAGATTTGCAGTGACAACGTTGGTGGGAGCGCAGGAGAAGGCAGATGATGGGAGAGGCAGGCTTTCCAACAAAACATGCCTTCTCCGCCTCTAAGTCTTCAAACTGCCTGCTCCTTTGTACAAGGCATGAGGGCTGGTAAGAGGCTGGGGACTGATAAGAGACTGGGGGCTTATGAGAGGCTGGGGGGCTGATGAGAGGCCGGGGTGCTGATCTGAGGTCTGAATGGGGGTCTCATTTATATTGGGGCTCTTATCTGAGGTCTGATTGGGGGTCTTATTAACATTGGAGTGTCTGATTGGGGCTGTCAGTTGAGCTCTGAGTAATATTGGGGGTCTGATTGCTGGTCTGACCTGAGTTCTAATGAAAAATATTTTTTTCTTATTGTCCTCCTTTAAAACTTAGGTGCGTCTTATGGGCAGGTGCGTCTTATAGGGCGAAAAATACGGTATTAAAGAAAAGTATTAAAAAAACTGGAATAACCCTTTAAAGTATACAACCAACATCATTTCAAGGTCCACAATTACTGTATGTGCTGATTAGTTTCATAATGTATTTTTATAGGAGTTGGAGCTTCATTTATCCAAAGCAGAACTCCAGAGTTAAAGAGGTATTCCCATCTGGGACATTGATGGCATACCGCAAGTATATGCCATCAACATCAGATAGGAATGGGTCTCAGATATGGGACCATCACCTTTCTCAAGAACAGGATGCCTGAAGTGAACATAAAGCAGCTGCACATGTGTGGCCACCCTGCGTTCACCGCTATGGGAGTTCTACGAATAGCCGAGGCAATGGCTATTTCCGGCAGTATCATAGTGGTGAATGGAGGGTGGGAGTGCACGTCAAGGTCCCATTCTCTAGCTAGGAGTGGGTCCAAGAGGTGGGGCGCAAACCTATGTCATCAGTGTCCCAGATGGACCAACCCCTTAAAAGGGAATCTGTCACCAGGAAATTCACTGTTAAACAAGACATAACTGTACCCTTTAGTTAAGGATCCATTGCTACACTCTTGAGAAAAAGTAATTTTTATCCACATGAAAATGAGCAGTTAAGGGCACTGTAAGTCAGCCCATACCACTCTGTGCACCCTCCTACTTTCTCTGCCACCCCCCTAACTCCTCATTTGCACATGGATTAAAACCTATTTGTCTCCAGAATGAAGCAATGGTTCACTAAATGAAAGGCATTATTACATTCAGCTGAGCTAGCCCTACAAGGCTTTGGTGGTTATTTACTTACAGCAATTTGCCAGTTTTTTTCATATAAAAGTCACAAGTCACATGACCCTGTTTTGTGACTTTTTAAATGCTCATTTTTATACAGTGCAAACCACTGGGGTGTGGAGAGGGAACGTCAATGACTGTACCGTGGCCGGCACCTTTTCGAGGTGTAAAAGTTGTCAAAAAACTACTCAGACTTAGGGAGTGGACTAAAATTTCACTCTAGACCGGGGATGCTCAACCTGTGGCCCTCCAGCCGCTGTTGCAAGCTATTAGGGCATGCCGGGAGTTGTAGTTTTGCAATAGCTGGAGGGCCACAGGTTGAGCATCCCTGCTCTAGACGCACACTGCCAGAGGATATGTAAAAAGCCAGTCTTGAATAAATGACCCCCATAGTGCCTGGTTTAACAATGGATTTCCTGGTAATAGACTCTCTTTAAAGAGTCATTCCCAAACTTTTCACAAAGCTTTTGATATGTAATATCATTATTTATGGGGGTATGAGCACTGGAGTGAACAAGGAGTGAGAAACGCCTGCATATTGTGTTAGGGATCAGTGGGCCTCTCAGAGCTCTGACCCCTTCTAATCTAAACTTTTGATATGTCTCGATGACATGTCAAATGTTTTGTGAAAAGTTAGTGAACTTTTAACGTCTTATTGACCAGCACCGTACTAGTACGGCACCCTGATCGTACGCCCGCATTAGTGAACACACCGATGCGGGTGTATTAACCCTCGATGTGCCGCGGTCAGCGCTGACCGTGGCACATGCGATGCGGGAGGAAGGGGAATCCATCGGGTCCCCGCGCTGCTGTGACGGAGACCCAATGGCTTGTATAGCAGCCCAATGCCTTCCTTAGACATCGTGGCTGCTATCCCTGCGTGCAGGACACAGGCTGTAAGTGTATTACATTGAGTAATATACTTACAGCCAATGCATTACAATACAACATTATTGTAATGCATTTTAAAGGGGATCAGACCCCCAAAAGTTATATAACGTGAAAAAAAAGTGAAAAAAAGTAAAAAAAAAATAAAGTTTTACAAAAAATAAACGTTTCAAGTTAAAAAAAAGCACACTTTTACCAAAATAAAGTTTAAAAAAATTGTAAAAAAAAAAGGGGAAAAAAGAAAAGGTACCTAAAAAAATATTAGGTATCGCCGCGTCCGGATCGACCAGCTCTATAAAAATATCACATCATCCACCCCGCCAGGTGAACGCAGTAAAAAAAAAAAAAGTGCTAAAACAGCCATTTTTTGGTCACCTTCCCTCATAAAAAGTGTAATAGCAGGTGATCAAAAAGGCATATTTAACCCAAAATGGTACCAATCAAACCGTCATCTTGTCCCGCAAAAATGATACCCTACCTGAGACAATCGCCCGAAAAATTAAAGAAATATGACTCTCAAAAAATTGCAACACAAAAAAAAGATTTTATTCTGTTCAAAAATAAATCTAATGTGTAAAACGTTCCAAAAATAAAAATGTTAGACTTATTGGGTATCACCACGTCCGTAACAGCCTGCTCTATAAAAATATTACATGAGATGGCCCCCCAGGTGAATGCTGTAAAATAAAATTAAAAAAATAAAAAATTATGCCAAAACAGCCATTTTTTTCCCTCTTGCCTCACAAAAAGTGTAATAGCAGGCGATCAAAAAGACCAGAATCACCAGAAGAATAAAAAAAAATATGGCTCTCAGAAAATAGCAACACAAAAAAATGATTTTATTCTGTCCAAATGTGTAAAATTTAATAAAAATAAAAATGGTAGACATATTGGGTATCGCCGCATCCGTAACAACCTGCTCTATAAAAATATCACATGATTTTCCCCCTCAGGTGAATGCTGTAAAAAAAAATTTAAAAAACTATGCCAAAACAGCTATTTTTTTTTTCACCTTGACTCACAAAAAGTGTAATACCAAGCAATCAATAAGTCTTATGTACCCCAAAATGGTACCAATGAAAACATCACCTCATCCTGCAAAAAATGAGCCCCCACATAAGACAATCACTCAAAAAAATAAAAATCAGTGGCTCCCGCAAACCAATCCTTCAAAATCTGTTCTGCAAAATCCATATGGCACTCCTTCTGTTCTGTCAGTCCTGCCATGTGCCCCCACAGCTGTTCACCACCACATATAGGATGTTGCTGTATTCAGGAGAAAATGGGGAACAAATTATGGGGTACTTTTCTCCTGTTACCCCTTATGAAAATGAAAAATTTTGGGCTAAAGCAACATTTTATTGGAAGAAATGAAACTTTTTATTTTCACAGCCAAGTGTTTCCAAATTCCATAAAACGCTTAGGGGGTCAAAGTGGTCAGTACCCCCCTTAATATATTCTTTGAAGGGTGTAGTTTCCAAAATGGGGTCATGTCAGGGTCTCTCAATTATAAAATGGTGCCTGAAAACCATTCTAGCAAAATCGGCCTCCAAAATCCGTATGGCGCTCCTTTCCTTCTTACCACTGCCACAAACCAATAGAGACGTTTACCACCACATATGGTGTATGTCTGTAAACTGCAGAATCAGAGTAATGTATATTGAGGTTTAGTTTGCTGTTAACCCTTGCTGTGTTGCAAGAAAAAAATTATTAATATGAATAATCTACCAAAAAAGTGAAATTTTGAAATTTCACCCCCATTTTCCTTTAATTCTTGTGGAACACCTCAAGGGTAAACAAAGTTTGTAACATCAGTTTTTTATAATTTCATGGGTGTAGTTTCTAAAATGGGGTAATTTATGGGTGGTTTCCATTACGTAAGCCCCTCAAAATCACTTTATATCTGAATTGGTGCTTAAAAAAATTGTTTTGGAAATTTTGTTAAAAATTTGAAAAATTGCTTCTAAACTTCTAAGCCTTCTAACGTTCGAAAAAAAGTAAAATGACATTTATAAAATGATGCCAACATAAAGTACACATATGGGGAATGTAAAATAGTAACTATTTTTTGAGGTATTACTATGTATTTTGAAAGTAGAAATATTGAAATTTGCAAATTTGCAAATTTTTCAAAAATTTTGCAAAATTTGTTTTTTTTTTAGAAATAAAAATGAAATATTTTGCCACAAATTTACAACTGTTGTGAAGCACAATATGTGACAAGAAAAAAATATCAGAATGGCCTGTATAAGTAAAAGCGTTCTAAAGTTATTACCACATGAAGTGACACATGTCAGATTAGCAAAAAATGGCCTGGGTAGGAAGGTGAAAACAGGCCCAGGGTTAAAGGGGTTAAACAATACAATTCTGCCTGCTTGCAGGTGTGTGCCACTATAGAGATCAACAGAAACTAAATATGCATGCAGTCAACTCCCTCTATGGGAAGCTGTAGGTAAGTCGAATGCTATTCCCTCTGTCTTCATTCAGCCTGTGTGTTTTGTTTGACAGATTAATAAAGATGTCTAGTCCTTATATGAATAACCTTATTATCCTTGGAGGAATGCTTTCCTACGCATCTATATTTCTGTTTGGCCTTGACGGATCATTTGTATCAGCAAAAACATTTGAAACTTTGTGCACTGTAAGTAATCCCACATCTGATGTTTTAAAACCTTTTTTCACCTTTGTAAAACTGTATTGTCATTACACGCTGCACAATGGAATGAGTCATACACTGTGCTATGTACTATACATTGTGGTAGACATTCCTGCTTTCCAGAGTAGTTGACCTCTTTTCTCTCCTGATAATTTTACTGTGAAGCAAATTTTTAATTGAGGCAGTAGGCTTGTGTGGGTTATATGCAGAGATGTTGTGCCAGATAGTATGTCAAGGGCATTATAGTAAATTCAGAATGTCAAAATATATGCCATGGTGTGCATCTATTATGATGTCATCAAATTAAAAGGGTTGTCTCAATTCAGCAAATGCCATTTATCATGTAGACAAAGTTAATTACTAATGTATTTTGATTGTCCATATTGTCTACTTTGTTGATTAATTTTTCCATTCCATTATATACTGCTCATACCAGGGATTAGGGTCACCCTGCAATCCAGCAGTGGTGGCCGTGCTTGCTCACTATAGGAAAAGGTGCTGACATATGTACACATCCATGTTCCCGGCCACCAGAGAGAACAGCGCCTATTCCTATAGTGTGCAAGCATGGTCACTTCTGCTGGGTTGCAGGATGGTTGTGGAAATGAGCAGTGTATAATGCGGTTATTTAACACTCTTTTTTGTGTCTCACAAACTACCAACACCTAAGTTTGTAATATTTTCTATTCAGCAGTTAGCAGTGCTGACATAGGCAGCCAAGCAGACCAATCATCTTTCTCTATGTACATCTACCCTAGGCAATGCCATCTTTGTTCCTATGTTGTAAATGGGACAGTGGTGCATGCCCTGTTCCTCATTCTTTTCATGTTGTGGCAGTTTGTTTTTTTTCCTAGTTGTATCACTGTGGCTATTTTTTTAGAGTAATTAGAGAACAACGTATTTTCGGATAAAGCTGTTACTGATGTTAATAACAATATTACAATCAAGGAACATTCATTTTTCCCTTTCTTTATATAGATATAAGGGGAAGAAGTTGAAGTTAGTTTTCAGATTGGAGTTGCTAAGCACACCTGTGCTGAATTTATGAAAATAGTGCGCAGTAATAATACATTTCGTTCAAGTGGTTACACCTATTTCGGTAAAAGTATACATGTGGCATGAGGTTGCAACTTTTTTGTGACTTTTTAAAAAGTCACACCTTATAAATGTGATATAAAAGTGACCTACTCTTCCTACTTGCAACTTTTTGAAGCCAGAATTCTGGCATCCAGGGCTTGGTAACTTCTCTCTAGGTGTGCGTGTATCTAATTGCCTTACTATAGAATAGGGTAATAGTTATGTCCAAACAATAGTGATTAGCCTTACATAAAGTAAACTAGTTTATTCCAACTAGTTTACGCAAATCATTTGTTATGCTAGAAGCATTTATTTTGGAGAGATAAAAAGAAGGAGAGAGAGAGAGAAATATCTGCAAATATATTTTTCAAAACAAAAGCCCTTTATCAGACCAGACCATTTTTTTTATCATTTCTGCATATCTTGCATATCATTGGGTTACTGGGAAAGATATTCAAATTAGCTTTCCTGACAAAAAAAAAACATAAGAAAGGTAATTCATTCTGATGCTAGCTGATGTTAGGCATGTTAATTTGCATATATTTTTGTCAGAAACCAAGAGAGGTGTTGCTTAGTCTACAATAGCCGTCATATATATTAACTTGTCTCCATAATAGAAATAGTACCCATCCAGATGTCCCCCCAAGGAGTCTCAGCGAGAAAAGGCAATATTTGCCTGCTTTGCTCTGGTAAAGGGCTTTTATTTTTCCTGAAAGAGCTATTCGAAGATTTGTGTCTTAGCTATTATTTTAGTTATGCTAGGAAGCCTGTTTAAAATAATTTTTTCTTAGACTTTTTTAAAAAAAATGAGCACTAGAAGACCAGCAACTGTTATATACCAATTTACATGTAAATTGAAGCATATTGGATTCAGACTTAAATCTTTTTTTTTAAATGTCACTGAGTTGCATAGCAGAAAAAAATAAAAATGAAATTTTGGGAAAAACAGAAATTCACTTATCAATAACAAATAAAGTCAATGACATTTTAGAAACAAAATGTTGCTCATTAATTTTGTATGTAATTTTAAAAACTTTTTGTAAAGAACAGAATTACTGTAGATGCTGTGCTACTGTGATTTCATCCCCGCATTAGCAAGTTTATCTCTACATATGATGCTTTTGCCAAAACTCCTACTTCCATCTGTCAAAGACCATCCTTTAACGTCTATAAAAACAGGTTTTCTCAGTCTCAGAGTGACCTCCCCTACATATAAAATAATTGCATTTTCCAGGAATAAATTAGGATGTTTATAAATCAGCTACATTTTCTGCAGATTAATATCCAAGTATTTTTCCTTCTCTATTATCATAGTCACCACATGGGATATTAAATTAGTCTGATAATTTGGATTTATTCTACATTTGCTATGACTAATTTTCCAAAACTAATAAGGGTGTAATAAGATTGTGCAATTCATTCCATGCCCCATACTACACTAGTGTGCTACACTATGCATTAATACTTTGCCCTTTGCTCTAACCTTGCATCATTATTTGCAATGTCAATTCAAACCTATTAGTTACAAGTAATATTTTTTGTATACACGTATGCAACAATTTTGCACATTAAGTGCAAGAAATATTCCTAGCCTGGTCATTTTTGTTATTTATGTTCATTATATTATATTTTTAATTTTTCAGTGTCCTTCATTTATAGATCAATATCTTTATTCTAGAATTCCTTTGTGATTATCCCACAGAAAGTATATAGTTTACTGATTTTCAAATAACTTTAGCATTACTAAAATAATATATTTGTCTTAACATTATAACAATAACAGTTATTATATTATTAAAGGGGTTATCCCATGGTTGGTGTAAAAAATGAAAATCGGACATTTCTAACAAAGAGTTAGAACCAGCCCTGTACCTCACATAGATCCAGAGATCTCCATATTCATTGTTCCAATTGCTCCGCTAGATTTAAATCAAGCTGGCAGCTCAAGGGGAATGTGCTTTCTCATGGCATGTGTCCTTTCATCTGCAGCTCTCTCTCTTTAACTGTCCAGCATCTAACAGAAGGTAGGGCTGGTGGAAGGTGAAGAATAGAACTGAGCATGTGTGGCTACCTCAGAGAGGTGGATGGAGAAATAAGGAAAAAGAGCACATAACACATGGATTTACACAGATACATTTTTTTTTAATATCTCATTGGCTATACAAAATTTTTAATTTTGTGCAATTACAAAAGCATTCAGATTCAAGAGATAGATGTTTTTTTTTTAATATATAGTTTCCTGGCTCAGTATTTTCTCCCCTTCTACACATCAGCACATTTGCTGTTCAGTTCTGTAGATACCTTCATTATGTTTAAAGAAGTAAAACTTGAAGTAAACAACTTTGTGTCCCTTATAACGATTTCCTAGTAATCTGAATGCAGCCAGCACAGTGAGCAATGGATATTTTAATTCTAGTTGCTATGGCTATATCTAGATACATACGGGAGGTTATAGTTGGCACTCCACTTAATTATGCGGTGCTCAGTGGTAGGGTATGTCAGTAAACCACAGCACTCAACTTGGCATCAGATTAGCAGATTCATTTATTTTCACATCCAGTTAATTCAAGTTTGCACAGGCCAACTTTTCGGTCCACAAATGGACCTTGATCACGGCTTAATTTTACAAAAATAACATTATTCATTAACCCCTTGGTGCCAATGGACGTACCGGTACGTCCAGGGCGCGAGGTAGTTCGCGCTACAGGGCGTATCGGTACGCCCTGCATGTAAACACCCGCTGCGCAGTGCAGCGGGGTTTACATGCTGTGATGGCGGCCGTTAGCCACAGCCAGCCATCCATAGTAAAGGCCTGGGGGGAGCCGTGCCTCCCCCATAATGGCGATCGCTGTGAATGGCTGGTCTATTCAGACCAGCCATTCACAGCAGGCACGGGGTACTCGGCGGGGATCGCGCTATTCTGGCGAATCCCCGCCGAGTGTCAGAGGTCAGGGTGTCATCCCCCCGCCCCCCGCGATCGGCTGTGATTGGTCAGTGACTAGTCACTGACCAATCACCGGCCAAAACATGTGCGGGCGGAAGGGGCGATGTGCGGGCGGCTGCGGCGAGAATTTTTCAGGATGGCCGAGCGTTTTCAAGCAGAGTATCAGCATACAGCTGATACTCTGCTTGAAACTGCTGACATCGGTGCTGGCACCGATGTCAGCAGTTTAACCCCTTCCATGCCGCGGTCCGTAGGGGCCGCTGTATGGAAGGGGTTAACAGGGAGGGAGCTCCCTCCCTCTCCCATCGGGCGCTGCGGTGCGCTGGCAGCGCCGATGGTGTGGCCAGATGAGAGGGAGGAAGCTCCCTCTCCCTTCCATCGGGACGCTGCTCTGCTGTGGCAGCGTCCCGATGGTTACCATGGCAACCTGACGCTTTCAGAAGCGTCTGGGTTGCCATGGTGTAAGCTAAGCCTCATCAGGCTCCTGCTAAAGGCAGGAGCCTGACAAGGCTTAGCCTGTGTGAAAATACACTGCAGTACACTATACAGTGTACTGTAGTGTATTATAGAACAATCAGACCCACTGGATCTTCAAGAACCAAGTGGGTCTGAGTCTAAAAAAAAAGTGTAAAAAAATTTAAAAAAAATGGAAAAAAAAGGAAAAAAAATCATATTTTCCCCCCAATACTCAAATTTGAAATTGGTAAAAAAAGAAAAAAAATACCCCAAGCATGTTAGGTATCGCCACGTTCGTAACAACCCACTCTACAAAAATATCACATGTCCCGACCTCTCCGGTGAACACCGTAAAAAAATAAAAATAAAAACTGTGTCAAAAAAGCCATTTTTGTCACTTTACATCACAAAAAATGTAATACCAAGCGATCAAAAAGGCATATGCCCCCCAAAATAGTACCAATCTAACCGTCACCTCTTCCCGCAAAAAATGAGCCCCTACCTGAGACAATCGCCCAAAAGATAAAAAAACTACAGCTCTCAGACAATGGAGAGACTAAAACATGATTTTTTTTGTTTCAAAAATTATATTATTGTGTAAAACTTAAATAAATGTAAAAAATTATACATGTTAGGTATCGCCACGTCTGTTACAACCTGCTCTACAAAAATATCACATGACCTAACCCCTAAGGTAAACACAGTAAAAAAAATAAAATAAAAACTGTGTCAAAAAAGCCATTTTTGTCACTTTACATCACAAAAAATGTAATACCAAGCGATCAAAAAGGCATATGCCCCCCAAAATAGTACCAATCTAACCGTCACCTCTTCCCGCAAAAAATGAGCCCCTACCTGAGACAATCGCCCAAAAGATAAAAAAACTACAGCTCTCAGACAATGGAGAGACTAAAACATGATTTTTTTTGTTTCAAAAATTATATTATTGTGTAAAACTTAAATAAATTTAAAAAATTATACATGTTAGGTATCGCCACGTCTGTTACAACCTGCTCTACAAAAATATCACATGACCTAACCCCTAAGGTAAACACAGTAAAAAAATAAAATAAAAACTGTGTCAAAAAAGCCATTTTTTGTCACTTTACATCACAAAAAATGTAATACCAAGCGATCAAAAAGGCATATGCCCCCCAAAATAGTACCAATCTAACCGTCACCTCTTCCCGCAAAAAATGAGCCCCTACCTGAGACAATCGCCCAAAAGATAAAAAAACTACAGCTCTCAGACAATGGAGAGACTAAAACATGATTTTTTTTGTTTCAAAAATTATATTATTGTGTAAAACTTAAATAAATTAAAAAAACTATACATGTTAGGTATCGCCACGTCCGTAACAACCTGCTCTACAAAAATATCACATGACCTAACCTGTTAGATGAACACTGTACAAAATAAAAACTGTGCCAGAACATCCATTTTTGGTTACTTTGCCTAACAAAAAGTGTCATATAAAGCGATCAAAAATCATATGTACCCCAAAATAGTATCAATAACACTGTCACCTTATCCCGTAGTTTCCAAAATATGGGCACTTTTTGGTTGTTTCTACTGTAGGGAGCTTTAGGGAGGCCTCAAATGGGACATGGTGTCTAAAAACCAGTCCAGCAAAATTTGCCCTTCAAAAACCATCTGGTGCACCTTTTCTCCTGCGCCCTGCCGTGTGGCCATACAGTAGTTTACTACCACATGTGGGGTGTTTCTGTAAATCACAGAATCAGGGTAATAGTTTTTGAGTTTTGTTTGGCTATTAACCCCGTGTTACAGGAAAAAATGAATTAAAATGGAAAACGTGCCAAAAAAAGTGAAATTTAGAAATGTCATCTCCATTTTCCTTTAAATCTTGTGGAATACATAAAGTAACATAGTAACATAGTAACATAGTTTATAAGGCCGAAAAAAAGACATCTGTCCATCCAGTTCGGCCTGTTTTCCTACAAGTTGATCCAGCGGAAGGCAAAAAAACCCTGTGAGGTAGAAGCCAGTTTTCCCCACTTTAGGGAAAAAAAATTCCTTCCCGACTCCAATCAGGCAATCAGAATTACTCCCTGGATCAACAACCCCTCTCTAGTAACTATAACCTGTAATATTATTACCCTCCAAAAATACATCCAGGCCCCTCTTGAACTCTTTTAGTGAACTTACCATCACCACCTCCTGAGGCAGAGAGTTCCATAGTCTCACTGCTCTTACCGTAAAGAATCCTCTTCTATGTTTGTGTACAAACCTTCTTTCCTCCAGACGCAGAGGATGTCCCCTCGTCACAGTCACAGTCCTGGGGATAAATAGATCGTGGGAGAGATCTCTGTACTGACCTCTGATATATTTATACATAGTTATTAGATCTCCCCTCAGTCGTCTTTTTTCTAAAGTGAATAAGCCTAATTTTGATAATCTTTCTGGGTACTGTAGTCCACCCATTCCAGTTATTACTTTAGTTGCCCTCCTCTGAACCCTCTCCAGCTCTGCTATGTCTGCCTTGTTCACAGGAGCCCAGAACTGTACACAGTACTCCATGTGTGGTCTGACTAGTGATTTGTAAAGTGGCAGGACTATGTTCTCATCACGGGCATCTATGCCTCTTTTGATGCAGCCCATTATCTTATTGGCCTTGGCAGCAGCTGTCTGACACTGGTTTCTGCAGCTTAGATTTCTGTTCACTAAAATTCCTAGGTCCTTTTCTATGTCAGAGTTACCCAATATTTTACCATTTAGTATGTACTGGTGACTTGCATTATTCCTTCCCATATGCATAACTTTACATTTGTCAGTGTTAAACCTCATCTGCCACTTCTCTGCCCAAGCCTCCAGTCTGTCCAGATCCATCTGTAGCAGTGTACTGTCCTCTTCTGTGTTAATTACTTTACACAGTTTAGTGTCATCTGCAAAGATTGATATTTTACTGTGCAAGCCTTCTACAAGATCATTAATAAATATATTGAAGAGAATAGGGCCCAATACTGACCCCTGTGGTACCCCACTAGTGACAGTGACCCAATCTGAGTATGTACCGTTAATAACCACCCTCTGTTTTCTATCACTGAGCCAGTTACTTACCCACATACAGACATTTTCTCCCAGGCCAAGCATTCTCATCTTATATACTAACCTTTTATGTGGTACAGTGTCAAATGCTTTGGAGAAGTCCAGATATACGACATCCATTGATTCGCTGTGGTCTAGTCTAGAACTTACCTCCTCATAGAAACTGATTAAATTGGTTTGACATGACCGATCCCTCATGAAGCCATGCTGATATGGAGTAATTTGCTTATTTTCATTGAGGTACTCCAAGATAGCATCTCTTAGAAAACCCTCAAACAGTTTACCCACGACAGATGTTAAACTTACCGGCCTATAGTTCCCGGGCTCTGTTTTTGGACCCTTTTTGAATATTGGAACCACATTTGCTATGCGCCAATCCTGTAAAATCAGTTTTGAAAACCTTGAGGGGTGTAGTTTCTAAAATGGGGTAATTTATGGTGGTTTCTATTATGTTAGCCCCACAAACTGACTTCAGAACTGAACTGGTCCTTAAAAAAATGGTTTTGGAAAATTTCTTAAAAATTTTAAGAATTGCTTCTAAAATTCTAAGCCTTCTAACGTCCCCCAAAAATAAAATTACATCAACAAAATGATGGCAACATAAAGTAGACATATGGGAAATGTAAAGTAATAACTATTTTGTGAGAAATCACTATCTGCCTTAAAAGCAGAGAAATTCAAAGTTTGAAAATTACAAATTTTTCAAAATTTTCTGTAAATTTAGGATTTTTTTTAAAATAAAGGTGATTTATATTGACTCAAATTTACCGCTGTCATGAAGTACAATGTGTCACGAGAAAACAATCTCAGAACAGCTTGGATAAGTAAAAGTGTTTCAAAGCTATTACCACATAAAGTGACACATGTCAGAATTCCAAAATTTGGCCCAGACATTAAGGCCAAAATGGGCTCTGTCCTTAAGGGGTTAAAAAAAATAGCAAAACAACAAAATTATGTATTTCTGAT
This sequence comes from Rhinella marina, assembly GCA_900303285.1. NCBI lineage: Eukaryota > Metazoa > Chordata > Amphibia > Anura > Bufonidae > Rhinella > Rhinella marina. The sequence continues at coordinate 20,548 of ONZH01005690.1, forward strand.
GTATTGGGTCCTTTGTGTCCCATTTATGAATACTATTTTTTTTAAGGCCGTAATCAAGGTTTGTGGACCAAAACATTGGCCTGTGCAAATTTGAATTAACTGGATGTGAAATAAAACAAAATCTACTAATCTAATACCAAGTTGAGTGCCGTGGTTTACTGACACATATATCTAGATACATATATACTGTAAAATATTGGGACTAGAGATGAGCGAGCACTAAAATGCTCGGGTGCTCGTTATTCGAGTTGAGCTTTTCCCGATGCTCGGGTGCTCGTTTCGAATAACGAACCTCATTGAAGTCAATGGGAGACTCGAGCATTTTTGCAGGGGACCAAGGCTCTGCCTAGGGTAGGCTGGGTGAAAACCTGGAAACCTCAGAAAATGATGGAAACACCATGGAAATGGACAGGAAACAGCAGGGGCAGCATGCATGGATGCCTCTGAGGCTGCCTAATCCCACCATTACCCCAAATTCTCAGGCAACAGCCTGGTGGTTACCCTCATGGCAATTGTGCTCACCCAGACCAAGAAAGGCGAGGCAAATACCCATCACATGTTAGGGAAGCACCCAACTAGGTGCAACAAAGGTCCATCACCACCTGCAGGTGACACCACTGCTCATGCTGGCACTGCTGTGCTATCCCCCTCCCCGCGACGCAGGCATAAGCCTGACACATCATGGTGACAGCGTAGTGACACCAACAAGTGACCAAGTTAGATTGAGGTAGCAGTCAAATGTCTGTAGGCGAGCCTCCAAAAAATTTGTTTTGGAGTGTCCGAAGTTGACCCTCCTAAAAAATTGTTTAGGAGTGTCTGTAGTTGACCCTTCTGTAAAATATTTTATTTGTTTTCCCTGTTATTAGTTAATGTACAACCCATGGCTGGCATGGTGGGAATATATAGGTTTTGCGTCACAGACGGTCCACTGCAACGTTACATTTTCTTCATCGTTGCCAATTACTTTTTCACTAACTGTTGTCTGACAATGATAAAGGGTAAGGTGAATCCACTGCGGAAGAAAAGTGTCATCCTCCTACAATTCTACACTTGCTCTCAATTGAAAAGGGGATGTTCTCGCCTTGGCCTTCCTCATAGTGACCGCTTTTGCGGACGACAGAGGTGGTGTACCTACTGACAGCCTGACTGAACACAATAGCAGACGGGGAGACACTCCCTCATGTAAAATTGTTTAGTAGTGTCTGTAGTTGACCCTTCTGTAAAATATTTTATTTGTTTTCCCTGTTATTAGTTAATGTACAACCCATGGCTGGCATGGTGGGAATATATAGGGAAGCACCCAACTAGGTGCAACAAAGGTCCATCACCCATGCCCATGCTGGCACTGCTCTCCTATCCCCAGCCACACGATGCAGGCATAAGCCTGACACAGCATGGCGGTGACACCAACAAGTGACCAAGTTACATGAGGTAGCAGGTGAGCCACCCAAAAATTTAGCCAGACGCAGCATGGCAGTGACAACAGAGTGACCGAGTTAGACTGAGGTAGCAGGAGGTGAAGCATCCTCCAAGAGGGCATTACATGAGCGTCCCCAGTTTCAGACTCGGTCAGAGTATGTGAAATGTTCAGGGTGGCCGAACGCCGGGCTCGCCGGCGGACCTGTTTCGGGTTATCGATTGTCGAAATGTTGGCTGACATCAAGTTTAGTATCTGTTCTTATCAGTTGCTGTGGCTGTTGGTGGTAAAGTGGTGAGCATAGCTGCTTCCCAAGCAGTTGACCCGGGTTCGATTACCGTCTATCGCAGGAGGCAATTAAAAGAAGAACCAAATAAAAATCAGTACAATATCTAATACGTCCCCTACCCGGGTAAATTGTTTGGAGAGAGGGCCTGTAGGTGGGGGGCAGGCTGGGGGGAAGGAGGTTGAGCTGGAAGAGCCAGAGGAGTGCCCCCTTGGCTAGCGTGTGGTGGTGACAACAGCCGGATGGAGTTCGAATAACGACGCAGGACCCCAACTTAAAAATTTAGCATCAACCGGTACAGTTGTAAATTATAAGCTCGATCAAGTGTGGCATGTGTTCTATGTATACTACTCAGTTTAATACCGTATATGGCACCTATCCGGAAAAATAGTTTGGAGAGAGAGAAAGAGAGGAAAAAGAAATAAATTGTTTGGAGAGAGGGCCTGTAGGTGGGGGGCAGGCTGGGGGGAAGGAGGTTGAGCTGGAAGAGCCAGAGGAGTGCCCCCTTGGCTAGCGTGTGTGGTGGTGACAACAGCCGGATGGAGTTCGAATAACGACGCAGGACCCCAACTTAAAAATTTAGCATCAACCGGTACAGTTGTAAATTATGAGCTTGATCAAGTGTGGCATATTTTCTATGTATATTACTCAGTTTAATACCGTATATGGCAGCTATCCGTAAAAATAGTTTGGAGAGAGAGAATGAGAGGTAAAAGACGTAAATTGTTTGGAGAGAGGGCCTGTAGGTGGACCTCCGGAAAAATTGTTTAGAGAGAGGGCCTGTAGGTGGACCTCCGGAAAAATTGTTTGGAGAGAGGGCCTGTAGGTGGACCTCTGGAAAAATTGTTTGGAGAGAGGGCCTGTAGGTGGACCTCCGGAAAAATTGTTTGGAGAGAGGGCTTGTAGGTGGACCTCCGGAAGAATTGTTTAGAGAGAGGGCCTGTAGGTGGATCTCTGTAAAAATTGTTTGGAGAGAGGGCCTTTAGGTGGACCTCTGTAAAAATTGTTTGGAGAGAGGGCCTGTAGGTGGACCTCTGTAAAAATTATTTGGAGAGAGGGCCTGTAGGTGGACCTCTGGAAAAAATTTTTGGAGAGAGGGCCTGTAGGTGGACCTCCGGAAAAATTGTTTAGAGAGAGGGCCTGTAGGTGGACCTCTGGAAAAATTGTTTGGAGAGAGGGCCTGTAGGTGGACCTCTGGAAAAATTATTTGGAGAGAGGGCCTGTAGGTGGACCTCTGTAAAAATTGTTTGGAGAGAGGGCCTGTAGGTGGACCTCTGGAAAAATTGGAGAGAGGGCCTGTAGGTGGACCTCTGAAAAAATTGTTTGGAGAGATGGCCTGTAGGTGGACCTATGGAAAAATTATTTAAAGAGAGGGCCTGTAGGGGGCCCTCCTGAAAAATTGTGGTAAAAGAGGGCCAGTTGGACCTCTAAAAAATGGTGTTTTTTTGGTCAGCGTTAGGCAAAGACGACAAGGAGGAGGAGGAGGAGTAGGAGGAGTAGAGAAGAGGAATCGGATACATAAGTAATGTAAATCTTTAGCTGCTTTCCCCCGGAGGAGATTTGAATTCCGGTGAAATCCAGGCTTTGTTCATTTTAATAAGCGTCAGCCTGTCAGCGCTGTCAGTTGACAGGAGTGTACGCTTATCGGTGATGACGCCACCAGCTGCACTGAATACCCGCTCTGACAGCACGCTAGCGGCAGGGCAGGCCAACACCTCCAAGGCGTACAGCGCCAGTTCAGGCCACGTGTCCAGCTTTGAAACCCAGTAGTTGTATGGAGCAGAGTGATCGCTACGGACGTTGGTATGGTCAGCTAGGTACTCCCTCACCATCTTTCTGTACAGCTCCCCCCTACTCTGCCTAGACTGGGGACAGGTGACAGTGTCTTGCTGGGGTGACATAAAACTGGCAAAGGCCTTGGAGAGCGTTCCCCTGCCAGTGCTGAACAAGTTGCCTGCTCGCCTCCTCTCCCCCGCTACTTGGCCCACAGAACCATGCCCTCTGCCGCTAGCGGCGTCAGATGGGAAGGATTGTTTCAGCTTGTGCACCAGGGCCTGTTGATATCTATTCACTCTCAGACTCCTTTCCTCTGCAGGGATGAGAGTAACATAGTAACATAGTAACATAGTTTGTAAGGCCGAAAAAAGACATCTGTCCATCCAGTTCAGCCTGTTTTCCTACAAGTTGATCCAGGGGAAGGCAAAAAACCCTGTAAGGTAGAAGCCAATTTTCCTCACTTTAGGGGGAAAAATTCCTTCCCGATTCCAGTCAGGCATTCAGAATAACTCCCTGGATCAACGACCCCTCTCTAGTAACTATAACCTGTAATATTATTACCCTCCAGAAATACATCCAGGCCCTTCTTGAACTCTCTTAGTGAACTTACCATCACCACCTCCTCAGGCAGAGAGTTCCATAGTCTCACTGCTCTTACCGTAAAGAATCCTCTTCTATGTTTATGTACAAACCTTCTTTCCTCCAGACGCAGAGGATGTCCCCTCGTCATGGTCACTGTCCTCGGGATAAATAGATGATGGGAGAGATCTCTGTACTGACCTCTGATATATTTATACATAGTTATTAGATCTCCCCTCAGTCGTCTTTTTTCTAAAGTGAATAACCCTAATTTTGATAATCTTTCTGGGTACTGTAGTCCACCCATTCCAGTTATTACTTTAGTTGCCCTCCTCTGAACCCTCTCCAGCTCTGCTATGTCTGCCTTGTTCACAGGAGCCCAGAACTGTACACAGTACTCCATATGTGGTCTGACTAGTGATTTGTAAAGTGGCAGGACTATGTTCTCATCACGGGCATCTATGCCTCTTTTGATGCAACCCATTATCTTATTGGCCTTGGCAGCAGCTGTCTGACACTGGTTTCTGCAGCTTAGTTTGCTGTTCACTAAAATTCCTAGGTCCTTTTCCATGTCAGAGTTACCCAATGCTTTACCATTTAGTATGTACTGGTGACTTGCATTATTCCTTCCCATATGCATAACCTTACATTTGTCAGTGTTAAACCTCATCTGCCACTTTTCTGCCCAAGCCTCCAGTCTATCCAGATCCTGCTGTAGCAGTGCACTGTCCTCTTCTGTGTTAATTACTTTACACAGTTTAGTGTCATCTGCAAAAATTGATATTTTACTGTGCAAGCTTTCTACAAGATCATTAATAAATATATTGAAGAGAATAGGACCCAATACAGACCCCTGTGGTACCCCACTAGTGACAGTGACCCAATCTGAGTATGTACCGTTAATAACCACCCTCTGTTTTCTATCACTAAGCCAGTTACTTACCCACATACAGACATTTTCTCCCAGGCCAAGCATTCTCATTTTGTATACTAACCTTTTATGTGGTACAGTGTCAAACGCTTTGGAGAAGTCCAAATATACGAAATCCATTGAGTTGCCGCGGTCAAGTCTAGAACTTACCTCCTCATAGAAACTGATTAAATTGGTTTGACATGACCGATCCCTCATGAAGCCATGCTGATATGGAGTTATTTGCTTATTTTCATTGAGGTACTCCAAGATAGCATCTCTCAGAAAACCTTCAAACAGTTTACCCACAACAGACGTTAAACTTACCGGCCTATAGTTTCCAGGCTCTGTTTTCGGACCCTTTTTGAATATTGGCACCACATTTGCTATGCGCCAATCCTGTGGAACACTCCCCGTCAGTATAGAGTCCTTAAATATCAGAAATAAGGGTCTGTCGATGACATTACTTAATTCTCTTAGGATACGGGGGTGTATGCCATCCGGTCCTGGTGATTTGTCTATTTTAATATTTTTAAGATGTTGCTGCACCTCTTCCTGGGTCAGAGAGGACACTTTTAAAGGGGAATTTACTTTTATACTCTGCATTTCATCTGACATTTTATTTTCCTCAGTGAATACAGTGGAGAAAAAGTTATTTAGCAGCTTCGCTTTCTCCTCATCGCTCTCTGCTACTTCCCCCTCATTACTCTGTAAGGGGCCCACACCCCAGGTTCTGCTTGTACCGTGGGTCCAGGAGAGTGAACACCCAGTAATCGGTGTTTGAAAAAATGCTTCTAACACGAGGGTCACGGGATAAGCAGCCTAACATGAAGTCTGCCATGTGCGCCAGAGTCCCAACACTCAAGAATTCCCTCTCCTCACTGGCCTGACTCTCCATTTCCTCCTCCTCCTCCTCCTCTTCAGCCCATTCACGCTCAAGAGTTAAGAAGGACTGAGCACTGGTACCCTCTTCTGTCTCTCAGACATTCTCCTCCTCTTCCTCCTCATCCTCATCCCCCTCCTCCGATATGCGCTGAGAAACAGACCGGAGGGTGCTCTGGCTATCAAGCGACATATCTTCCTCCACCGTCTCTTGTGACAAGCGCAAAGCATCCGACTTCATGCTGAGCAGTGAGTTTTTCAACAGGCAAAGCAGCGGGATGGTGAGGCTGATAATGGCGGCATCGCCGCTGACCATCTGTGTTGACTCCTCAAAGTTGCTCAACACCTGGCAGATATCAGACATCCACGTCCACTCCTCATTGTAGACTTGAGGAATCTGACTGACCTGACTACCAGTTCTGGTGGAAGTTGACATCTGGCAGTCTACAATCGCTCTGCGCTGCTGGTAAACTCTAGATAACATGTTTAATGTCGAATTCCATCTCGTGGGCACGTCGCACAACAGTCGTGAGCGGGTAGTTGTAGGCGGCGCTGCGCTGCCCTGAGAGTGGCAGCATCTGTGGTCGACGTGCGGAAATGCGCACAGATGCGGCGCACCTTGGTGAGCAAATCAGACAGATTGGGGTATGTCTTGAGGAACCGCTGAACTATTAGATTGAACACGTGGGCCAGGCATGGCACATGTGTCAGTCTGCCGAGTTGCAGAGCCGCCACCAGGTTACGCCCATTGTCACACACAACCATGCCTGGCTTGAGGTTCAGCGGTGCCAGCCACACATCGGTCTGCGCCGTGATGCCCTGTAACAGCTCTTGGGCGGTGTTCCTTTTGTCACCAAAGCCCAGCAGTTTGAGCACCGCCTGCTAGCGCTTACCCACGGCACTGCTGCTGCGCCTAGAGCTACCGACTAAAGGCGCCGTGCCCATGGAAGGTAATTCGGTGGAGGAGGAGGGGTTGGTGGAGGAGGTATAGTACGTCTGAGAGACCGTGACCGAGGTAGGCCCCGCAATCCTCGGTGTGGGCAGTACATGAGCGGCCCCAGGGTCAGTCTCGGTCCCAGCCTCCACCAAGTTAACCCAATGTGCCGTCAGTGAGATATAGTGTCCCTGCCCTGCAGCACATGTCCACGTGTCCGTGGTTAGGTGGACCTTCTCAGAAACAGCGTTGGTCAGGGCACGGATGATGTTCTGTGACATGTGCTGGTGTAGGGCTGGGACGGCACATCGGGAAAAATAGTGGTGGCTGGGGACCGAATACCGAGGGGCAGCCACCGCTATGAGATTGCGAAAGGCCTCGGTCTCTACCAGCCTATAGGGCAGCATCTCCAGGCTCAGCAATTTGGAGATGTGGACGTTGAGGGCTTGGGCATGTGGGTGGGTGGAACTGTATTTCCTCTTGCGCTCCAGCGTCTGCTGTAAAGACAGCTGAACGCTGCGCTGGGACACATTGGTGGACACTGTGGAGGATCGTGGAGGCGAAGGTGTGGTTTTCCGGCGGGAGGCGCTCGTGCCGGGGTCCTGGGCAGGGGGTTGACTAGCAGAGGCAGCGAGTGACGCAGGGGAAGGAGCAGTGGTGTGACCCGCAGGAGGTGGTGAACGGCTTTGGTTCCATTGAGTGGGGTGTTTAGCACTCATATGCCTGCGCGTGCTGGTGGTGGTTAGGCTAGTAGTGGTGGCACCCCTGCTGATCCTGGTGTGGCACAGGTTGCACACCACAGTCCGTCGGTCATCCTCACTTTCTTTAAAGAACTTCCAGACTTGCGAACATCTAGGCCTCGCCACGGGAGCTTCACTACGTGAAACAGTTGCTGATGATGCACCAGCTCTGGCCCTGCTTCTCCCTCTGGCCACACCACTGCCTCTTCCAACCTGTTCTGGTGCAGCACTCGCCTCTGCCTCAGAAGCACTGTCTTCACTCGGCTTATCAACCCAGCTTGGGTCAGTCACCTCGTCATCCTCCGATTCCTCAGTCTGCTCCCCCCTCGGACTTCCTGCCCTGACAACAACTTCACCACTGTCTGACAACCGTGTCTCCTCATCGTCCGACACCTCTTTACAATCTTCTTCCACTAACTCAACATTGTCATCATCATCATCATCATCACCCACGGACTGCGACAGTTGGAAAACTTGGCCATCGGGAACGAGGTCAGCAGCAACCTGAGAAGTGGTTTGTGACTCTGGGAAGGGTCCAGAAAACAGTTCCTGAGAGTATGCCGGATCGCATTCCAAATTTTCCTGGGAGGGGGCAGACTGGGGGGAAGGAGGTTGAGGTGGAGGAGCCAGAGGAGTGCTCCCTTGGGTAACGTGGGTGGACTGCGTGGAAGACTGACTGGTGGACAAATTACTTGAAGCATTGTCCGCAATCCACGATATCAGCTGTTCACACTGTTGTGGTTTCAACAGTCCTCTACCACGTGTCCCTGTAAGTTGAGACATGAAACTAGGGAGTGTAGCTCTGCGGCGTTCCACTGCTCCCTCATCAGCAGGTGCTGTCTCACCCTGCCCAGGACCACGGCCTCTACCCCCTGCAGTAATTGAATGCCCACGCCCTCGTCCTCGACCCTTAGCCCTGGGGTTCAACATTTTCTGTATATAAGTGTATTATATAAAAAAAATAAAATAAATGGGCCTGCTGTACTGAAACCCACAAACTTGTTCAGTTTACACAAGTGAATATATAGGTGGATAAGTTAGATCAAAATTACATGTTATTACGTACCGTGCAGTATGGAGCAATTACACTGAAACTATTAGATTAGGCAGACTTGGTCTGCTTAGTTGCAACCCAGACAAATGTCGCACAGAGATTTTTGTAATCTAGCTGTATCAGTGAGAGCAAAAGACCTTTTTTAATTAAGTGACGAACAGAATGTGTCACCTGGACAGAAAATACGGATTGTGGTGAGTGGACAGCTGAACTGTGACACACAGAATGGTTCCACACAGCTTTGTGAAATGGATTTGTATTACTGAGCTAAAACAACAAAAAAACTATTTTTTTAATATTTTTTTTTTAGTTTTTTTTTTTTTTTTTTAACGTGACGTGCAGAAACTATCAGAGACCTAACTCAGCCCCGGCTGACGGTGGCTATTTTGACTGCAACCCAGACAAATGTCGCACAGACATTTTTGTGATCTAGTTGTATGAGTGAGAGCAAAAGACCTGGTTTAATTAAATGACGTACAGAATGTGTCACCTGGACAGAAAATACGGATTGTAGTGAGTGGACAGCTGAACTGTGACACACAGAATGGTTCCACGCAGCTGTGTGAAATGAATTTGTATCACTGAGCTAAAACAACAAAAGAACCATTTTTTTTATATATATTTTTTTATATTTTTTTTTTAGTTTTGTTTTTTCTTTAACGTGACGTGCAGAAACTATCAGAGACCTAACTCAGCCCCTGCTGACGGTGGCTATTTTGACTGCAACCCAGACAAATGTCGCACAGAGATTTTTGTGATCTAGCTGTATGAGTGAGAGCAAAAGACCTGGTTTAATTAAGTGACGTACAGAGATAGAACAATTTAAAAAAAAAGGGTTATATATGGCGATAGCTGCACTACTAGTGCCAGCCAGCCAGCCAAGCCAGGAGACAAAAAAAAAATTTCTTGTAGCCCTTAGAAGGGCTGTTGGGTTCTTGTGAGATCACTCCTGCCTAACAAAGAACTAAATGCAGGCCCTAACACTCTTCCTGAAACGCAGCAGCTCTATCCCTAACGACATCCAGACAGCATCTGAGCCGAGCACCGTGGGCAGTCACTAGTATATTTCAGGGTCACTTGATCAGGCCAGCCAACCCCTGCTATCGACATGTAAGGGCCCCACGTGATGCTGGGTGTACCGCAGAGTCTCCTGGCTTGTGATTGGCTGAGTTTATAGGCGCCAAAAATGCACAATGCGGAAGTTGCCATTTCCTCGAGCATGGCGAGATACTCGTCCGAGCAGCGAGCACTTACGAGTACCGTAATACTCGAACGAGCACCAAGCTCGGACGAGTATGCTCGCTCATCTCTAATTGGGACCCTTAATGGAATGACACTACCAATATGAACAGAGATTTTACTTCTCTGATTTGGTTAGCTTGAATCCTGGAGGACCTTGATTCTTACATTATGCATTTACTTAGACTCTATAAACCATATATTTTATTCCCATGAAAAATAGTACCTTCTGTGCTCCTGGGAGAGCTACTAAGGCTGGAAATTACAAGTAGAACATATAACATCTTATTTTTATACAAAAGTTCTTGAGTATATGCCTTAAAATGATTCTTAAATCTTTAGCCCTAAACTAACAATAGTCCTTAATACATAGTATACCAATGATATTCCTATACATTAGTAATTAAATTATAGAATCAGAATTGTAAATGAAGAAATCTCTACATTTTTTGTAAAGCAATGTAAAGCAAGCTAATATGATGAAGTGATGATTGACATAACATTGATGCTGGTCATTACTAATATACCACATCAAGTGATATTGATCTGACCTATGTATATGCATGCATGGTTAAATTATATACCCTTAATCTATATAACAAACTGAAAATACGTGTAAAAAATGTAGATTCCAAGAAATGACTGCAATAATGAGACTTGAGCTGAACCTTTGCTATCCTATGTGTGTGCCAAAGCTATATAAATTAAAAACAAATTGAATTCATCTTAAAAGAACTTGGATTCCAGTCAAATTCTAATCTTTTGCTGTTTGATTCAGATAAATCTTTCAAAATGTCAGCCATGATTTTACAGGTTACAAGACACAGATGAAGGCAACTGCCTCCAAAAAAGGGATAATTTTTGATTAGAAAACAATGAGACAGTGCAGGGTGTTATTAGGCTTGAAAGTAGTTGTAAACAGTCATAGGAGACCTCAGAGCGTCATATACAACATGCAGGGAACTCTAAGCATTTTCAATTCAGGTCAATTTTATTTGTACCGAATATGAATCTACTGACAAAAGTTAGTATCAGACTCAAAAGAAGTTGCAGATTTGCTTAATTCTATCTTCGACCTTTATTATTGGATTTTAAATGCTTAGAATAGAGATGAGCGAATTGATTCTGATGAATTGATTAATCTCATTAGCAGGACTTCTTCATTTTTGAGGGGTTGTCCCCAAAGGGGAAATTGCTCCTACTTCCCTGTTGATTCACAGGGCAGATTTAGTATGGCCCTGGCAATTTGGGTCCTTCTCCCCTATTCAGAGTAGTGATGCAGGCACTAAAGCTCAAGTTCAGCTTCAGAGTAGCGACTGCACTTGTGTTGCTACCTGAAAGTGTAGCATTAGCAGCATAGAAGACATAGTGCAGCAGTTCTGAGCTGTGTAGCTGTGAATTCAGCACTGGTGTAAGATAAAACACTTAAGGATTTAGCAGCATCCATATATGTCTGTGTCTCTCTGTCGTTCTGCTGATTCCTACTCCTCCTGCCCTCTATATAAACATCTATGTATTGTATTGCAATTTTAAATTGATCTCTCAGTGAATCTGAAAATCTATCTCATCTTGAGAGACATATTTCAACAGTAAATTCAAAGTCAGTGGACACTTCATGAAGTGGAGAGAAAGATGTATTTTTCTCTAATGAAAAATATTTAGGGGGTAATTTATATGCAACTTCTCCCCACATGTTTAAAAATGTGAGCGGGGAAAGAAATGGGCTGTCAGGTCCGTCTCATTTACCATTTTCTACATTTGCTTTAGGCGTAGAAAATGGTCTAAATGTAAGACATCTAGGAAGCTGGCTTACATTTAGACTGGCGCTGGATATGCTGAAGTTATGGAGAGTTCGGGCTCTTCATAACTCCAGTGGATCCATCACCAGGTAAAGGGCTTATTAAGGCCGGCATCTAAAACGCTTGTCTTAATGAATGTGCCCCTTAATCTTTACATAATTGATTTATAGATAGTTGCTTATAAGCAGAGTATAGAAAAGTATAACAACTGATGCATTTTTCTTTAAAGTGACTGACCAAGACAAGGGAAATGATTCCTTCTGTTGCTCACAAAAACAGCATCTGAATGTTAATTGACATGAAGAGCCTCATCATAAGCTTTTAACAACAAATTGTTATTCATGATTAATACCAGATGGCCAGGTTTCTTAGATCTATGGGACTTCAGCAGACAAAGTGTTATTGATGTTGGTCATAACATAACAACAATTTTTGGCAATGCAAATGAGGTTAACATGGTTGGCACAGAAAATAAAAGAAATCTGATATGGAACACTAGGATTATCAAATAATAGCAGCAAATATGGCCGGGGACAAGAAAGAAAGGGGACCATTTATCATTCAGAGTATGTCTTTTTTTTTTTTTTTTTTTTGGTGGCAAATTGTCACATGTTTTTGCACATGTCTTTTTTCCGCAAAATCCTGCAACATTTACCCACCAACGCCAGAACTCTCCACTTTTCAATGCCGTCATTATTTTAGAGCAACTATTGTGATTAGACCTGTTCCCTGTCATATTTACTTTCTGCAACTTCTGTAAAAAAGTTGGAAAAAAGTTGCATCTCCATGCCAGGCAAACCATAGTAACATAGTTTGTTAAGTAAGTTGATCCAGAGGAAGACAAAAAAGCCTGTGAGGTAGAAGCCAATTTTCCTCATTTTAGAGGGAAAAAATTCCTTCCCTACTCTAATCAGGGACCTGGATCAACAACCCATCTTTAGTAGCTATAACCTGTAATATTGTTACCCTCCAGAAATACATCCAGGCCCCTCTTGAACTCTTTTAGTGAACTCACCATCACCACCTCCTCAGGCAGAGAGTTCTATAGTCTCACTGCTCTTACCATAAAGAATCCTTTTCTATGCTTGTGTACAAATCTTCTCTGCTCTAGATGCAGAGGATATCCCTTCGTCAGTCACCCCTTGGTGTACTTCACTGACAATAGTTAAACTGCTTTACACTTAAGCCAAATTCATTATTAATGTAAGCCATTTCATAAATCAGACGCACTCGCACAACCCAAAGACAGACTTAAAACTGACACAAAAACTACCATCAATGATAAATGACCCAATGCATGTTTAAGAGATTCTTTAGGGAAGTAGTACATGTGCTGATACAATTCACTTTCTGGGTACATACTGTATCTTATATACTAATATTCTCTATAAACAAGGGACATTGAACGTACAGTTCTTATTCAATGTTTTGGGTTGCTTAAAAAGAACCTGTCAACAGGGTTAACCACATTAAACCAGACATTCTGCTTTGTTGATTTGTCCTATTAATTAAAATGAAAGCTGTCTTGTGAAAATTGGTTCCGTCGTCTCTGAGAAAAAAAATAAATGTATTATTTATGCAAGTCAAGGCTTCAGTGCACCAAGGGTTGGGGTGTAAACCCTTGGCATACCTCGGCTCCTCGGTTTTCCACACTGACCACACTCCTTGATGCACTGAAGTCCTGATTTGCATAAAGAATGTTAGTCTTCTTTTCTTGAGTGCACCCCAATCAATATTCACAAGACAGGTATCATTTTAATCAGCAGGATCAACCCTACTAGAAAGTATACCTAGTTTGGATGACCTGCTGGATATTTGCTCTTTAATGATACGTTGCATCATATTTGGCAGCCACTAATAATTGTATCCAAATACTATCTATAAGTTTATTTCAGTTTGTCACGTAATTCCAGAAAGTGAATTCAAGAATTTGCAGTAGAGATTACTTGACACCCATGCATTCTGTGAGTCCTCCAGAGTATGAGCAGCCATTTCTACACATTTCTTTCATGCATAAATTTAAATTTAAAATGTACCGTACCACACAAACCTAAAGGTCATTCATAAGTATATGCCAGTCTACCACTAAAATAATCAGAACCTTACATTGGACATGTTTAGGCTAAAGCTACTAGGTCAATAATACAGGATATTTTGTATGGTGTGCTATTAAAAATATTAAGAATTATTATAGTTTCACACCAGTGTTACAGACTTCTGGAAGGATGCTCTGGCAGACAACAGCTTGCCGGAGTACTCCGGATCCACCATAGCCGGAAACTGCCAATTGCCCACCGGACCCATTGACTATAGTGGGAACCGGCTGAGATCCAGCCACTCCCAAGAATATATGCAAGGATTCAACCGTACAAAAGTTGTTGGCACATTATGGTTTTTGTCTGGCTGAATCCTGGCATATATGCTGGAACAGCCTGCTGGATGTCTGCTGACGGTGTGAATGTGGCCTAAGGTAGGTAAGTCTTGTATAACCATATCATTGTTAAATAACAGTGGAAAGTCATTGCACTGCCTACTGATATTGCTTCTGCTTTAGCTGCAGTGATCAACTCCACTGGCTACAATCATCTCTCATCTTCATACAAATTCATTGTTTGGAGGCAGGAGAGAGCTGTTTAGATACCGACAATCATTTCACCCAAAAACAAGCATTTTGGTTCATCGGGTGATCGGCGGCACCTTTACAGGAGCAGATTATCGGGAATAAACATTTGTATGAATCTGCATTAAATATCTATGTAATTTTATACATTTGTTCACTATAAGGGCAGCATTTTGTGGACAGCCCTAATAATTAAAGGGATTTTTTGAGACTTTTATACTGATGACTTATGGATAGGTCATCACTCAGTATCTGATTGGTGAGGGTTGACACCTGGACCCCCGGCGATCAGCTGTTTGAGAAGGCACCAGCCTGCACAGTAGCACCGCGGCCTTCTTGCAACCTAGTCTAGGCTATGTAACGTCACGTTCATCAGTCAGATGGCCTAGGTGCAGCTCAGCCCCATTGATGAGAATGGGACTGAGCTGTGATACCAAGCACAGATGCTATACACCATGCGGTGCTGTGCTTGATGATCTGAGAGAAGGCCGCTGCAGCTGCTTTGCCTTCTCAAACTGCTGATCGGCAAGGGTCCTGGGTGTTGGACCCCACCTATCATCAGATAATGATGATCTATCTTGATAAGCCATCAGTAGAAAAATCTCGGAAAACAGTTTTAAGTGACATGCTGCACAGTTGGCAGGTCGGACTCTCTTTGAGGTATTTTTAAGTCCTGGATAACCCCGTAACATAACATTATTACATCTACTGTTCTATTTTTTTTATAGGTGAGAACATGGATTTTAACTGTAGGCTACACGACAGCTTTTGGGGCAATGTTTGCAAAAACATGGAGAGTTCATGCCATATTTAAAAATGTAAAGATGAAGAAAAAGGTGAGAGATGCTTCAAGCCTATTGATAAACGCTGTTTCAATTACGTATTATCCTGCATAGTGTTGTGTTCCAGATTTGGTGTCTAATGGATTTTTCCACTGTTCCATGTGTTACACAAGAACATTTAGTAATCTTGTTATTAGTGCATTGGTATCTAAATAACAAACCTGCATTAAGGGACTTCATGACTCATATAGTCACAATCAAAGTTTATTTCTGTGTAGCCTGGCAGTTTCTATAGAAACGCATAGAAAACTTAAATTTGAAACATATAAAACATACAGCTCATTGTTCCTGTTTTGGCTTTTCTTAGTTTTTTTCCATGCATTAGAATACATACACACTTGCATAGAATTATATTGCCTTTACTGCAAAGCTTAAAGGAAATCTGTCACCACATACCTGTTGATGAATTCTTCTTGCATGCCAGATGTACCTTGGTAAAATATTCTAATGGTACAAGTGCAGTGTCATTGCACCCGAGGCTCTGCTCATAATCAATGCTGTCTGCACTCCAACCACTTTGACTGGCATGGCCAGGTAGTGAAGATGTACTCATACCTGGCACTGAAGTCTCATGGGAGCGCATTTGACAGATTCAATGTACAGGGATGGAGATTTTTGATTACTCCATCCCAGTAGGTCATGTGCGCCGAACTTTCTGCACCAGACATATGTACTCCTTCACTGCCTGGACCTGTCATTCAAAGTGGTAGAGGTGTGGAGCCTCAGTTGCAATGAGTGTCCTATCTGCTGCAGCTCTCACTCTGTGACTGTCACAGCTTCTAAAAGTAGATGTAAATTTCTTGAAAAACCATGGCACTTTTCGATTTATCATCTCCATAATATGTTATGCGTCTGGAAGAGTGTACTTGTGTAGACCCAGTGATCCTCAAAGAGTGCCATAAACCAGTTTGCCTATGGGGGAGGGGCATGTTGGACCCCATAGCAGTCCCCTTCTTCTGCATAAAAAAGTTGTCCCCAAATATGAAGAAGTTTTTTGTTAGACAAATCTCAGAAGTTGTATGCAAAATGATTGTTTTGATGTTGATAGATTTCGTGTCCTATAGATGTGTATAAACTATTGACATCCAGTGTGATAAGTAGACTGTTGGATGGGACCCTCTATAATTCTGAAATCGGTTTCAGAAATTCTGACGTGTCAAACAGGTAGGATTTTGTTTTGTGCCTTAGTGGTGTGAGAATTTTTTCCAAGTAGATGGATAGTGAAGAAAGGATAGATTATCTGGATGGCATTTTTTCAAGATATTTAGTTGCGTCAATTTCCCTACCACTGAGCACCAACACGACATTGCATGATAAAGTGCCATCCATTTTCTCATCTAAAAGCAGATGTGGCTGGTGGCAGCTAAAGGACTGAATTGAGCATATGAAACCACCTCAGTAGGTAGACTAGGATATTGCTATGCAGATTAAACACCAGGGGGCGCCATTATAAAGAAGTAAAGAGAATATCTCACGAATAGAGCTTTGTAACAGAAAGTAAATTTAAAAAGTAACTTGTTTTTCATGCTGAATTATAATAAAATAACAATGAATAATAATGGTGGCACAACTGTTTTAAGCCAAAAATCAAATCTACAATTATGATTATAAATCCCACTTTAGGGCAATTTAAAATATATTGAAAAAATGAAAGCAAACATGAACTTCATTGGGCATTATATGATGCTATATATCTAATTTCTCTGCTGATTTATGATTGGTAGAAGTTCCCATCATCTTGTGGCAATATTTTTCTAGACATCATGGCTCTGACAGATCAGGGTTATCATAGGGATAATGGATTTTATAATATAAATTTCCTTTCATTTCCGTACATGTGCAAGAAAAATAGATGTTGGATCTAGTGATTGTTTAGGTAAGCTCTTGAAGAATCTTTGAAAACTATAATCAGCAAAGGGGCGTCAATTGTAATTTGGAAGCTTTCTCATAGCTAGCTTGTATACGTAAATTTAGGATTGTAATAATATTGTAAAAATAAAAAATCTTAATAGAGCCCTATATGAAAAAGAAAGAAAAATAGAGGAAGAATTAGATTTAGATAGATGAATGTAAATAATTTACTAGCGCCATGTGAAAGTTAAAGGGATTGGCCACTTTCTGGCTACTGTTGACCTCTGTGTATATAAGTTGACTATATGACACATTTTGGTTCACTGTGATACTGCATTGCCATATAGGCTGGCTGCCTGTGCTCTTGCATATTTGCTGCAGTTGACATGTTCCTGTGTATGCTGGTTGCTTGTGTTGCATGAGCTGGCTGCGGTCATTGGTTGGTATGTGTGAACAGTTCCCTGTAACTTGTATGCTCTTGGTGTTCATGTAGGGTTAATGTTTTCCAGGTCTGTGTGTCAACATGAGGTGGTCAGGTGTCCTAATCCCTCTGCTGTTAGGGTAGGGACAGTCGTCGGGTGGAGAATAGGTCTGCACTGTTCCCTTCCTATATGTGCAGTTATAAATAAACCGGTCATTTTGCCTAGTCTGGGTCCTGAAGTTTTGTTGGAGTTCGCTTGTGATACGTTCAGTGGTTCTCATAACCTCTGAACATGACAGCAATACTTACTAATATAGCCTTTGTTGATATTATGTGCTATCTGCTATATTTAATAAGCCATGTCACCCTGTTAGGTAAATCTTCTGTCCTGTCTGCATAGAGGTCCTGTCCATAAGATGGCTGCCGATGGAGGGTCATGTGACTAGACACATTACTCAGCTTCCTTCATCCAAACACGTTGCACCTACACTAAACTCCCAAAGTGAAGATGGCTGGTACAGTGTATTTGAATGGAGGAGACTGATTTATTTGTCTGGTCACATGATCCCCCATAATTAGCCATTTTATGGACAGGACATCTGTGAAGACCCTAAATTCATTCAGACCTCAGACAACATTACAAAATTCATTCAAACTGTAGACCAGGTCCCTAAATTCACTTAGACCCCTCAGAAAGAAAAAAAATCATACCTTAAACTAGTTGTAAATTAATAAAATCTTAAGCCACACACAGATTATATTCAGGTCCTTTTTGCATCTTCACTTTTAAGAGCTGCCTCATTCAAGCTACTGGCATCAATGAGTGTCAGGATGTCATATGCACCAGGGTTCCCACAGAACGTCCTTATGCTGGCTAGCCTTCAGGCCTTGAATGCACTCAGGGGCAGACTGGGAACTTAAAGTGGCCCTGGAAATACTGTTTTGTAGTTGGGTCCAAATTGATGGAAGGCAGGGCCAGAAATACCATATTTTGGCACATTATACCACCCCAACAGAGCCACAGTTTGCTGCTCTTCCATTTTCCTATCAAGTAGGTGCCCTTGTCAATTGCAACCCTACCTCATGATAGAGACAGCTCTAGCCTTTAGTGTACATATTCTCCTTGAAACATAGCACTGTGTGTATTGGGTAGACTCACCATATGTATATCATGCAGTGCTTCTGCTGGTGAGTCCTTACTTGTGTCATCAGGACCCTGTCTGTTGGGCCAAACACCCTGGAGATTACAGGTCCAATAGTTATGCCACTGATTAAATCACAATGGTTTTAGCACAGCAACTGCTTTGAGGAGGCAATGCTCTGCTCCTTGGAGTCCAAGCAATCAGATGTAATGACTACTGCCTTCTCCGTGTAGCTCAGAATCAAAAACATAAGTTTGTTGTGCTTCCTCTTTCCTATCAAGTAGGCACCCCTGTAGATATTCTCCTAGAAATATAGTAGTGTTTGTATAGGTAGGCTTCCATAAGTATATCATGCAATGTCCAGCTGGTGAGTCCAGGTGTCCTTCTCCAGATGTTTTTTATGTTATATGTATTTATATTTTACTTGGTGCAGCTTTAAGCCATTTACTTGCAGCAATATCAGCAGGTTGAGGTTTAAGAAACCATAGCAGCAGTGTCCATGTAATACCATCAGTATGAGCTGCAATATGATTTACACAGTGCAATTTAGCCGGTACACAACTTTTCTGCCCCATACTGCCATTATTTCTACAGTAGTTGTTATATTGCTGTATGGAGCCAGCTTCAGTTAAGGCACCTGTAATTTTAATCTCAGGTCTAGTTGCAGTTTATTCCAATCTTTATTGATCCAGCAGTGAGAGCAAGGGAAGGATTAACCAGCACATGGGAGAAGCTACCCAAGCACAGGTTATAACTAGAGATGAGCGACGTTATGGAACATTTGATTTAACTGTTTAGCCAAATTTTACAAAGAAGTTCTCTTTCTGACAAATAACTTTGTCACAAAGCACATTTCTTTGTATGTAACAGGTGCAATGATGGGGAAAGGCGATTGCGCTGCTCCCCCCCATCATTGAACCCCTCAGATGCCGTGTTCATTGCTGATCGAGGTATCTGAGATTAAAAATAAGGGCTTTCAAGGGTTAATCAGTTTAAAAAAAAATACCTTATCCATTTGATAGTGAAGAGCCCGCCTCATTGAAAACACTGTGCAAAATCTCATGTGGTGACTTGATGATGTCATTACGCCAACCGGCATGGTGACATCATACAATACTGCAAACGAGATGGATCGTGAGGAAATTCGGTTTCAACTTTTTCCTAAAATTCAGATACTTCGATTTGCTCAACACTGGTTATAACAGTAGATATGTTGGTTGTCACAGTACTTACAAAGTGCTTTACCAAAATGCTGAACATTATTTTAGGTACTTAAACTGCTCAGTTAGGCTTACAGGCACTTCAGGTAACAATCCCATCATACGAGATCCTCAGTATTTATTATACACAATATTTCATCATATCTACAGTTACAAATGCACAGCACAAAGACAAGAAAAGGGGTTACAGTAAAAAAAAATTAAAAGAAAAGAAAAAAGAAAAAACATACATTAACAATAGAGAACAGACACAGACATTAGTTTTATAAAGCATATATTTTAAAAGGTGATTAATTTTTGACAGCAGTAGACATATTTTGGAACACATGGCTGTTATGTTTCCAAATGATTCATCCATTTTGAGAGATTTTTGCCGTAGCATACAACAATGTGATCTGATCTAGAAGCAATGCCCCAGGGCAACTTGGATTGCAAAACACTCTAGACTTTGCTGTGTTTAAAATCTAGAACAAGTTTCATGGAACAGTGACTTAGCCTCTAGACACTGACCTTTAATCTAAATTTAAGACACAGTCCGTAATCAATAAAGAGTAATAATAACTTTATATTTTTTAAATTAAGTATATTTAAGTAAAAAAAAATGAAAACAATTGCCATTTACATTTTATAAATAAAAACTGAAAACCGAACAAAAATCAGTGTAAATGCAGAAAGAAATTCTAAAATAAAAAATTGGGCCTAGCTGTGACCCAGTTTAAAGGGGTGGTCCGGGTTCATATCCCCATTTTCACCAGCCCCCTGATATGAACATCGAAGCATTTCATGCTCCGCTTATATTTTTTACACCGTTAGGCAGAGGCTTCCGCCTAGCAGTGTTGCTGGTGACATTTCAGTCTCCTAGCCATTCTACAGACTAGGTCAGCACTAAAGCCCGCCCATTAGTGCCGGTGACGTCACCAGGCTCACTGCTAGGCAAAAGCCTTCGCCTACCTTACCCATGGAGTGTCTGGTACATCACTGCATGATGCAATGAAGATGTGCAAATTTTTTATTGTAGTTTGTCTGAGTCTGTGTTCCACTCCTGGTTTTTGCTAAAAAATACTGATGCAAAATACTGACCAAGGATACCCATATCAATGTTGCCTAAGTGAAATTTTATTTTTATTTTGCATCTTATAATACACTGTAGAATAATATAAAATGGAAGACATGAAATGGTCATCAAATAAAAATATAATAAAGACCATCTTGCCTTACTGTCATTTGAAGTGATGCTTTAATTAATATTATCTCGATTATCTAGCATATGTTTAATCTTTTTAATTTTTGGGTTTTTTACATTTTTTTAATACAGAAAGATTTTGTTGCTACATAAAAACTATTAACAACGGCTCTTTGCCTTCATTTAAACTAATTGTAACATGAGTTACTAAAGCTTAAATGCCTCTTTGAAGAAGGTTTTCCAGCATTATGCACTTTTTTAAATGTCAACATATAAAAAAAAAAAACATGTAATCCTAGCTCACTTCCGCGGTCTTCCAGTCCACATCCTGTATACTTTGGGATAGATGGGGTCACATGCACCTTTGTAGCTTTGGCTTGTCACTACTGGGTCATGTACGACTTGGGGACAAGTCATCGCTGAGACAAGTTAATGGCTGTAGCATCAGAAATGACGCATTTGTAACCGTGTATAAAAGGTTTGTGTGAGAGTGAGTGTGGGAAGTGAAGAAATCATTTTCATTGACATCATAGTCAAGTGGTGTATCTGACAGTTCAGCTAACTGACTTAAAAAAAAAACACTAAGAAGGCTTTAAAATAATAAAAAGTAATATTCACTTTTTGGATGCCTCACTACATATTTTCTGATGCTTCTTGGGTCTTTTGCTCCATATCATCATAGACATTTAACCTGTACATCCAAATATTGACGTCACAAGGAAGAAAGAAGTGCCAAAATGTGCACTGGGGTGAGCACCATCCTGGAGTGCAGGAGCAACTTGGGTCAGATCTGTGGATATCTTTTCATGTACTTATGATATAGCATTATTTGCTTCATTTGCTGGGATTTATGGTTAGTCTTGGTCCCTTTTCAGCATTGTTACATTGTTATGATATGTGTTGTTATATTTGGTGTGATGATCCATCTGACCCTTTCTGCTTTTTCTGATGTCTGAATGAGTATCTGAGTATTTGTACATACTCATATTTGCAAAAATAAATAAATATATATATATATATATATATATATATATATATATATATCTTAATAATATAAAAATGAGTTTCTGTCTGTCTGTTGTCTATGCGCGACCAAACTACTGGACCGATTTTCACCAAATTCGGCAAACAGGTACATCAGGTGTCCGGGAAGGTTTTAGACCAGGTCTCATCTCTCTAGGACATACCGTTCCTGAGATATTCCCAAAATATGATCTCCATTAGCCAACATTACAACTGGGAACTTTGGTTTTAAACTCCAACTGCCATTCTCTGCAAAGGCACACACAGAGAGGGCAGGTTTCCATAACAACCAGGTAATTATCAGCAGCTGAGGATCTCATCCATTTCTATTCACTGACACTGTTAAAGGTATTCCGGTTACCATAAATATAACTTATGTTTTTTTCTATTACTACATTTCAGTAGTAATAAAAGATGTTTTCAGACTACAGATGTTTTCAGACTACAACCGTTCGAAGCATCTTGATAATCCACACCCCCAACTCTGCCAGGCCACGCCCCCTCCCACTCCACAGGCAATGGGGATTGAAAAAAATCAGCTGCAGGGATGGGAGGGTGAATTTCTCTCTGCAACGACTCTCTGCAACGATGAAATTGACTAATTTTAGACTACCACCATTCAGTACTAATAAAACATGTTTTTTTCCACTGCTACCCATTGCGGGTCCCCATAAATTACCATGTCATCGACCTGTAATTCATGCCACTCTGACCCCCGCCCCAGATCTCGCGAAACCACGCTCCGACTCTGTCAGGCCACGCCCCCTCCCACTCCGCAGCCAACGGGGATTGAAAAAATAAAGGTAAAAATCAACTTCTGTCAGCTGCAGGGGTGGGAGGGAAGTTGGATTTCTTTCTGCAACAACATACAGAAACATTAAATGAAATAGATTAAATATACCTGTGCAAAGCAATGTTTTCTTCCACTGTTACCCATGGCGTGTCCTCATAAATTACCATGGCATCGACCTGTAATTCTGGCCACCATCAAAAGAAGGACTTAAAACCCCGCCCCAGGTCTTGCAACGTCACGCCCCGACTCAGTCAGGCCATGACCCCTCCCACTCCGCAGCCAATGGAGATTGAACAATTGAAGGTAAAAATCAACATCTGTCAGCTGCAGGGATGGGAGGGAGGATGACTTTCTCTCTGCAACGACACACAGAAACATTAAATGAAATAGATTAAATATACCCGCGCAAAGCAATGTTTTCTTCCACTGCTACCCATTGTGTTTCCTCAAATTACCATGGCATTAACCTATAATTCAGGCCACCCTGAAATGAAGGACTTAACCCCCCCCCCCGTGTCCCATTAAACCACACCCCCTCCCACTCCGCAGCCAATAGGGATTGAAAAAATGAAGGTAAAAATCAATTTCTGTCAGCTGCATTGACTTTCTCTCTGCAACGACACACAGAAACATTAAATAAATAGATGAAATATACCCAGGCGAAGCCGGGTCTTTCTGCTAGTATATATATATATATTCCACTGAATAAACTATGTGCACTTTTTTTTTGCAGATCATAAAGGATCAGAAGCTACTGGTAATAGTTGGTGGAATGCTTTTGATTGATCTATGTATTTTGATTTCCTGGCAAATAGTTGACCCTTTAAAAAGGACAGTAGAAGAATATAACCTAGAGGTAAGATATCTGTTTTATTCATTATATTTCTGGTACAGCACTGGCAATTAACTGAATATGTTTTTGTTAGCACATTTTTGCATTTTTTTCATCTGAATAAGTGCAAAATTCTCTAAGGATTAATTTCTTCATGCATGTTTATGGCAGTTGAAATAGCCATAGATTAAAATTATAAAAGTAAAACTGCTTACAGTGACCATTAGGGGAGAATTTAAAGAGGACCTAAAGCCATAATCCAAACACAAAAAAAACAACAAAACGTAGCATAATCTCTGTCTTTGTTATTTGCTCTTGTTTCATCAGATATCACAAATGCAGACCAAGAAAAATATACTAGAAAAGCAATGCATTGTTCTCTCAGGCTGCAGCCATAACTTCTCCCTCTCCCCCTCTCATAGTAATGCAGTAAGGCAAGGCAGGAAGTATAGGAGGAGGGGACCATTTTTAGTGTGGATAATGTTTATCTAAACAGGCAGTATGGCTATCTTGTGGGAAGGAATCTCTTAGTTATCAATGGTTATAACCACTTGGAGCTGTAATTGACTGGAGAATACGAGATCTACCAAGATAAATCCCCCTCCTCTAACTAAATAATGTCCTAGCAAGGCAGCTTTGCCTTTCAGGATCCTAGGAAAGCTGGGATACCACCATGTGGTGCTGTAATAGACTACAGAATACTCAATTTACCAAGATACACCCTCCCCCCATGCAAATATATTCAAATGTAACCCAGACAATGGTTTGCAGTGACAGTGAGAGAAAATGACTGTTCGGAAATCTTCCCAATCTGTCAGAAATCTATCAGATCTTCCTCTCTAGTGATAGTCATTATTACCCAGGCATGTAAGGCTATATTCACATCATATTTTTGTCCTGTTTTACATATACACATGATATTTACGTTAAACAGCTGTTTAGACAGATTTCATACATCCACTGATGATGCTAGAAAAAGGGACTGTTCTTAGGTTCTGCTGGAGATGAAGAGATTGGATGTGTAGTCTTTTTTAAGAAAGAGAAGAGAACTACAACTTTCAGCATGTCTAGACTGTTATGAGGCATTAGTAGACATTATAGGGAGAGGAGTATAAGAGAACAGAACTACAACTCCCAGCTTGTTCAAACTGTTATTATGGGGAATCAGTGGCCATTACATGGAGAGTGATATGAGAGAACTACAACTCCCATGCTTTCTAGGATGTTATTATGAACTATTATAGGACATTAAAGTGAGTGAGAAAGAAAGAACTACAAGTCCTAGTATTTGACAACTTACAGAGGGAAACCAGTAACCTGTCACATACGCACAGCACAGATGCTCCAGCTGCATGGTGACATTACTAAGGTCCTTAAAGGTCCTTCACCACTTGTGTAAACTGTTGAGCTCTCTCTTAATGGGTAAATGGGTGAAATGAAATTGGCTGGAGTGGAATGAGAAAGTTGAAAAGTCTGTGAGGTTTTGTCAGAAGCTTACAGATTCCATTTTCTTTCACAATATCTGACAGTCTGTTAAGGTGAATGTAGCATTAAGGTTTACTCCCCTGGTTGCACTGTGAGTCCGTCTCCATCTGAACATGGAGCTGGAGGGAGCAAAAAGACCAGATGTCCATGAAAGGACTACAGATAAACTTTCCTGAGCAGGTTATGCTTCATTTTACTTGTTTTTCAGAATTTAGTGCCCCTTTAAAAGATTGCTCGCAGACATACCTGTGTGCACTGTGTGTCTGTATTCTATGTCCAGGAAAAGCACTTTTATTCTGCTGGAAAAAAGTTCCCAAGTGCCCAGCTCTGCTGCTGCAAGTGCTCAAAGCACACCAGACTAAAGAGGGGGGGGGGCTGCTATAGCTGCTCATATCTTGGGATTGGTAGCAGATAGAAAAATGGTTCTGACCTTCTTTGAAAGCAGACATTCCAAGCTTTTGCATGATACCAAAATCACCACAGCATTATATCTAGTATATCAGAAGATATAGCTGTTAGAAATCAAGTCGGGAGAGAAAGCTGTTTTTAGTTTCACTTTCAGCTGGGCACTTGGGAGCTGTTTTCCAGCAGAATAAAAGTGCTTTTTCTGAACATGGAATACGGACACACAGGTATGTTTGGGATGTGTTTGCAATCATCTGTTAGTTATATAGGTGAAAAACAGGTAAAAGACACCCTTTAAAACCAGACAGTAACACTCTGGGCAAACTAACTGTGTTATATCTAGGTTGAGTTCTCACACTCAACATAGATATAACACAGTTAGTTTGCCCAGAGTATTACTGTTCAGAAAAAGCACTTTTATGATTGTCCTTCACTAGGTATTTCTTGTTGGATCAGTTTTTATCTAGAGAGTTCCTTAAAGATATTTTACAGGAATCGCATCTTGTATACCTATCTTGATCAGATGTTTAGGTTTCAGCTTTGTCTAACTTATCAATATTTGTAACATGTAATAATAATCATAAACAGTAGTAAAGAGACAAGACATGCAACTTTATAAATCTACAGCCATGTTCTTCAGTTTTTTTTCACGCGCGTGAAAAACGCATCAAAACAGATTGCACCTGCGCTGAAAAAACTGAACAACTGAACGCAATTGCAGACAAAACTGACTGAAGCAAAAACCTGCACAAATATGGCCTTCATGGAAGAGTCATCAGAAGTAAACCTGTACTGCGTGCTCACCACAAAATTCAGCATTAGAAGTTTGCAAAATAACATCTAAACAAGCCTGATGCATTTTGAAAAGAGTCTGGTGGACTGGTGAGGTTAAAATAAAACTCCACAAATAAAAAAAACACAATGAGCTAAGGTATGTTTGGAGAAAAAAAGGCACACAATTTCATGAAAAGAAAACCTCTCCAACTATTAAGTATGAGGGTGGATCAATAATACTTCAGGGTTGTGTTGCAGCCAATGGCACAGGGAACATTTCACAGGTAAAAGGAAGAATGGATTCAATGACATTTCAGCAAATTCTAGAAGCAAATATAACACCAGCTGTAAAAAAAAGCTGAAGTTGAAAAGAGGATGGCTTTTACAAATGAATAATGATCCTAAACACACCTCAATATCCACAATAGACTACCTTAAAGGTGCAAGCTGAAGGTTTTACCATGGCCCTCACAGTCCCCTGATCTGAACATCATTGAAAATCTGTGGACAGCCCTCAACAGAACATTGCATGCAAGATGGCCCAAGAATCTTACAGAACTGGAGAACTGCATGGAAGAATGGGTGAAAATCCCTCAGACAAGAATTGAAAGACTCTTTGCTGGCTACAAAAAGTATGTAAATGTGAGAAGAGAACTGGATCGCATATCCATACACTATGCTTTGATATCATCCCTGCTTACTGAGCAAAAGACAGCGCTACTTGGCGTATGTGTACTGCCTTACTGGCTACAAAAAGTGATTTCAAGCTGTGATACTTGCCAAAGGGGTGCTACTTGGAACTAACCATGCAAGGTGCCAAAAGTTTTACTTTGGCCCTCTTCCTTCTTTGTTATTATGAAAATGTAAAAGATAAAAATAAAAAATAGTTTTTGCTTAAAATACAAAGGGTATGTGTCATCTTCAACAGTGACAATAATTTTTGACAGGGGTGCTCAAACTGTTGCATGTCTCATATATGGTCAAATTATTGAAGATTATTCTCTTGGAATCCTTGTCCGGGATTTTACAAGGGGATTGCACCTGGTGTTGGATGTGTGCTGCTTTATACATTGTTAGCTATATACAGTGCCTTGCGAAAGTATTCGAGCCCCCTGGAACTTTTCAACCTTTTGCCACATTTCAGGCTTCAAACAAAAAGATATAACATTTAAAATTTTTGGTGAAGAATCAACAACAAGTGGGTCACAATTGTGAAGTGGAAGGAAATTTATTGGATTATTTAAGCTTATTTTGTAATAACAAAACTGAAAAGTTGGGCGTACAAAATTATTCGGCCCATTTACTTTCAGTTCAGAAAACTCACTCCAGAAGTTCATTGAGGATCTCTGAATGATCCAATGTTGTCCTAAATGACTGATGAAGATAAATAGAATCCAACTGTGTGTAATCAAGTCTCCATATAAATGCACCTGCTCTGTGATAGCCTCAGGGTTCTGTTTAAAGCACAGAGAGCATCATGAAGACCAAGGAACACACCAGGCAAGTCCGTGATACTGTTGTGGAGAAGTTTAAAGTTGAATTTGGATACCAAAAGATTTCCCAAGCTTTAAACATCCCAAGGAGCACTGTGCAAGCGATCATATTGAAATGGAAGGAGTATCAGAGCACTGCAAATCTACCAAGACCCGACCGTCCCTCTAAACTTTCATCTCAAACAAGGAGAAGACTGATCAGAGATGCAGCCAAGAGGCCCATGATCACTCTGGATGAACTGCTGAGATCTACAGCTGAGGTGGTAGAGTCTGTCCATAGGACAACAATCAGTCGAACACTTCACAAATCTGGCCTTTATGGAAGAGTGGCAAGAAGAAAGCCATTTCTCAAAGATATCCATAAAAAGTCGTGTTTACAGTTGTCCACAAGCCACCTGGGAGACACACCAAACATGTGGAAGAAGGTGCTCTGGTCATATGAAGCCAAAATCGAACTTTTTGGAAACAATGTAAAACTATATGTTTTGCGTAAAAGCAACACAGCTCATCACCCTGAACACACCATCCCCACTGTCAAACATGATGGTGGCAGCATCATGGTTTGGGCCTGATTTTCATCAGCAGGGACAGGGAAGATGGTTAAAATTGATGGGAAGATGGATGGAGCCAAATACAGGACCATTCTGGATGAAAACCTGTTGGAGTCTGCAAAAGACCTGAGACTAGGACAGACATTTTTCTTCCAACAAGACAATGATTCCAAACATAAAGCAAAATCTACAATGGAATGGTTCAAAAATAAACGTATCCAGGTCTTAGAATTGCCAAGTCAATGTCCAGACCTGAATCCAATTGAGAATATGTGGAAAGAGCTGAAAACTGCTGTTCACAAACGCTCTCCATCCAACCTCAAAGAACTTGAGTTGTTTTGCAAGGAAGAATGGGTAAGAATTTCAGTCTGTAGATGTGCAAAACTGATAGAGACATACTCCAAGCGACTTGCAGCTGTAATCGCAGCAAAAGGTGGCGCAACAAAGTATTAATGCAAGGGGGCCAAATAATTTTGCACGCCCAACTTTTCAGTTTTATTATTACAAAAAAAGTTTAAATGATCCAATAAATTTTGTTCCATTTAACAATTGTGACCCAATTGTTGTTGATTCTTCACCAAAAATTTAAAATGTTATATCTTTTTGTTTGAAGCCTGAAATGTGGCAAAAGGTTAAAAAGTTCTAGGGGGCCGAATACTTTCGCAAGGCACTGTGTGTATATATATATATATATATATATATATATATATATATATATACACACACAAGTTATTTTTTCTATAGAAATGAAAAACATGAAAACACAAAGGCTTAGTAAGGGAAAGGTATTATACGTGAACTTCACACGGCCTGTTCCTTTAAACCGATTTTACAATTGCAAAGTAGAGCAAGAAACTAAAAACACAAGAGACATTTTTGCTCAGAGTTTATAATAGATGCTGTTGCAATGAATAATAGATTTTCAGGACCCATTAGTACACTAGACATGCTTGGTAAGACCTAACTTAGATGAACACCGGCAAAAGCTTCTACATGGCTGCAGGAGAAAAGTCAATTGAAAACTGATCGTTCCTGAAGATGCTTAGGTATCTTTTTTAGCATTTACTTTAAAGAAGAACTATTATAAGAACATTAGATGGTGAAAATCTTCCTTCTGGCACTTAATATAATACATTCCAGAAACAAAAATCTGGCACTGCAGAATTTTTACGTCATATGACGATCATGGAAAAAAAGCTTGATGACTGAGACTATGAAGTATTAATAAGTAAAATGTGCCAGCCTCAGGAATAAAATGTTTGTGGAGGGGTAATGTCACTGTAGATTAAGCATAGCATACCTTGACATAGTGATAAGAAGTAATTGTTTAAAGAGCATTTGTCAGCTGGATCAACCATATTAAACTATGCATACTTCTTGGTAGAGTTGATCTTGATGATTAAAATGATACCTGTTTTGTGAAAATCGGTTGCGATGTTCCATTAGTGCACCGAGCTGCAGGGCCTAGCACCCCAATACACTATATAGTATGCCTGGTTTAATAGGGTTGACCATGCTGACTGCTGCTCTTTAACCGTTTCAAACATTCCAGCGCCCTTAATAAACTGAAGATGTTGAAATGCTCAATTTCACATTGGATTGATTGCCTGTAAAATAGATTCAGCTCAAATGTATGTATTTAATACGACAGCTTTCTCCATCATCTCAATCAATTCTACAGGGGTTTTAATAATGATATCCCATTGCCTGCCTTTGTCTCCTTAGTTCCGGATTGAACATCTCAGTAATGGAGTAATTTAAGGCTGTTCCTGGAAGTTAGGCTGACACAGAGCCAGAAAATTCACATTAACTAACCTTGCCAGGAACCAATCTTATCTTAGTTTCATTGGCAAAGTACTGATAAGCTATGTGAAAAAATGAGCTCTGCAGCACAAATATGTTGATACTGCACAAAAAACATTGTGTAAATCAGTATTAAAATGTTACTTGTAATTATTATAGGATCAGTGTTTTTGTAAATGAATATTAATAATTAATTCCACAATAAAGATAGGGAGTACTAGAAAAATGGATATAAAAGTCTACACACTGTATTCTGACCATAAAATAATAGTGACTCAATAATAAATTATAATGTTTCCCAATAGCAGAGGAAATGCAGCTATTGACTCCAAACCTGGAGTCACAAACTATTCTCATTCTGGCATCCTAGGTGGGGTAGAAAGCATTTATTGCAATTGCGTTCATTAGCTTAAAGGGGTTATTCAACCCCTATAATGCCCCCCAAAATGCCTGGGTGCCACATACAGGTTATAATTACCCTGCTCCCCGGCACCCGTGTCGCTCCTGATGCCCGCGCGGCCGCCGCTGCATTTCCCCAGATGCAAAACATCTGGCGCCAGAAACAAGCCTCCCTAGCATCACAGATGGCACTAGGGAGGCTCATTCCCGTCGTGGCCTGCTATTGGTTGTTCTCGCATCCAGCCCCAAACCCTCCCCCCTGCCCCCAGTGCTGGATGTTTTAATCCACGCGACAGGGAAATGAAGCAGTGGCCATGTAGGCATCAGGAGCGACCTGGGTGCCGGGAAGCAGGGTAAGTATATTCTGTATGTGGTGTCTGGGCATTTTGGGGGCTTGGATAACCCCTTTAAAAGTGTTTTCCGAGATTTTAATACTGATGACCTATCCTATAAAATAGAAATTAGATTATTGTAGATTAGCTTCTTCTGATCTATAATATGCTGCCTGCAGCTCAGAAACCATGTTCAATGTGACAGATTCCCTTTAAAAAATACCCCTTTCTGATGGAAATGCCCCTTTAAGAAGAGAATGTTTTTGGTTGTATAAATTATCATAATTTATTTGTTCTTGAATATTTAACTCAACCTTAATATTAGTCACATTTCCCACCTCTAAACCTTTGCAATTTCTGCTACATCCTTCTAAGATACCGGAGCCCATAAATAGCCATGAAGTAGCAAAAGTGTCTAGTATGCCATGAGTTTCTCCATGAGTCAGATTTTCCTATAGTTACAGAAAGTATGTGCTTATAGACAGCACTGGGCAAAGGAACTGTATATATAGTGTACATAAGTATGTGCTTATAGACAGCACTAGGCAAAGGAACTGTATATATAGTGTATGTAGGTATGTGCTTATAGACAGCACTAGGCAAAGGAACTGCATATGCAGTATATATAGGTATGTGCCTATTGACAATGTATACAGTATGTGTAAGTTATCTGTGTTCATTGGGCAAGAGTCCACCACAATCTTCTGCAGTAAAGATAACAACAGGCAATGACAGGAGAAGGGGTTAGTCATGAGGTTTAGGTGGAGAATAAGAAAAATAAGAAAGGAAACCATAAGGGTTTGCAACATATTTATTTATGTCTACATAAAATCTATTTCGGACAGATTTCTGTCTCAATTTGCATAAAAAGCTGGCACACATGTATTGCACCATTTTTATATCTTGTAGACCCTTTTGGTTCCTCACTGGGCATTTATAAAAAGTTTTTAAAGGATGTGATGGGCACATCACATCCTTTCAAAACTGACTATACAAATATAAGTAGGCTACGGGTAAGCCTCTTGATTGGAGCACCTCCATTCCTTTCTATAATTGGTGAGCTACTACACGATTGATACTATATAACACATTTATGAAAAGTGTCTATGAAAATGGGAGTGGCTTACACACTAAGGTCGTGACTTCAAATGAGCAAAATTTTTGCCTCTAAATTGGTCTAAAGTAAGCCAACCAAGAGGTGACAGAAGGAAAAGTATGTATCATCTAACAAGGTGTACCAACTTTATTATGCATGTATGACAGTTGGTTCATCTTTTGCCTGGCTGATCTACTTTTAAGCTAATAATAAACCTCCCCCATTACCTCTAGATAAAGCCGATATAGTAATCTACAGTACTAGAGATCACACTGTATCATGTGAATAAAGGAGAGCACTCTACAAAACGTGCACTGCTTATAACCTACTGAATGGGAAATGACTACAATTTTTCACATATTTAAACCAGACTCCCATCTGTGTCCCAGTTCAGCGTGTAGGTGGATGCTCCTGCTTACAGAAGAGATGAAAGGAGTTCAACATTCAAAAGAATGTTAAAAATACATTGGTTCAAATAATGTGCATCATATGCTGACGTCTTTCTCATTCTTACTTACGTGGAGAACACAATAGGCGATTTATTCACAGCGAGAAGTTTAACTGAAAACTGCTACTGATGTAGAATGGAGTCTTTTTAAAGTGCAGAATACCAGTATTTAGAGTTAAAAGGACTGGAAACGATGATTAGAGCTGTAACAATACCTGGCACTGCCTGGATGAACATCTGTAATCTCATTGTATCAATAAAGCAGCATTAGTGTTAACACTTTAAGAAAAGTACACTAGATATATGAAAGACCTACAGTGAAACCTTTTATATTTTTGGAGCCATATGATACACCAAATGTTATTTATCATGATCCATAGCTCAGCTATAGTACCAAAGCTGTCTTAAATGTAGTCATTTTCTATGTAGCTTTCAGGTTTTTAGGAAAATACAGACCAGATTTTTCAGTGATAGATTTCCAGTATGCTTATATTCTGTAAGGCCTAAAAGACTTTTTTTGTCAATGCAGTTTTTATTCAATTTTTAGGGGGAGGCAGTGACCAAAAAGACAACTCTTTTTCTCTTTTTTTATGGCATTCAGCATTCAAATTGTAATGACCCAATCTATTAAAATATCAACTTTTTTTACACTTGTTGTTATTCCCCTTAGGGGACTTGAACCAACAATCTTTTAATCACCAGCCAGGACATGGTAGGCCTGGGGACCTTCAGAACTTGGCACCCCATAATTGCATTCTTTAGGTGCTGATCTGAGAACAGAGGGAGCTCTCTGCCTCAACCTGATGGCTCAGATGTTGTGGTCTCTGTTGACCATAGTTACTGTGTTATTGCCTGCCCTGGGCTCATGTCTCCTGTAGTACAATAGAACCTTAAAAACTAGACCCTCTTCCCCCGCAGTCTAGAATATAGAGGTCACTGGTAAAAGCCTGGATTACAATTGCATACATTCCATAGATTGAAATTATCCATGGGGCTAAAATGCTATTATTTGAGGTCAGAGAAGATGAAGGGAATCTAGTCCCTTCTACATTTAGACTCCTTAATGTGTTATCAGAAAATGATCTTGTTTAAATCACGTTTTTATGTTAAACATATTTTTTTTAAAGAATTTTTTTTGTGCTGTTTTTTCATTTTCCCTGTCAATATCTATATTTAATTAAAAAAAACATACAATCCTGCTGTTTTCACACTGGCCACTAACCCTAATAATGGGAGCCACTTCTTGGTCTGTACAGATCACTTTACTGCAGTTATCTCCTGATCATTACAGTCAGATTTGAAATAGCATATATTACCACTTGATCCTCCATTCTCGATATGTGATTGTCAGAGCTTATCTATTCTTCCCCTGTACAGTGACCTCTGCACAGATAACACAGCAAGCCTAGAAAACTCTCCAATAGAAGTCAATGAGGTCCCCCCTGTCCATTGAGTCTATGGCCTATGGGGTTGCCATAAAGCAGTTTTCTAAATTCATTCTAAATGCTTTTAAGA
Source organism: Rhinella marina (assembly GCA_900303285.1). Classification (NCBI taxonomy): domain Eukaryota; kingdom Metazoa; phylum Chordata; class Amphibia; order Anura; family Bufonidae; genus Rhinella; species Rhinella marina. The sequence continues at coordinate 54,392 of ONZH01005690.1, forward strand.
ACAGCTCAGGCCACCCCCATAATCATGTTTAGGAAATATAATTAATCAGAAAATAAAACAGATTAGAAAAAAGGATATGTGTCACTATCTGGTTTTAACTGGCAGAAAAAAATGGCGACACAATCCCTTTAAGCATTTAAATCAGTGAATAAATTAAGAGTGTCTACTTTGTTCCATCAGTCCCCAGAATTTGACTAGAGGAGCACCAGTGCACATGCTCGACCACCTGTTTATTTTATACCGACATATGTCACCTTCTCAAAGAGCAAACTGTCACTGATTCATTCAACTTTATGAAAAGGGACTTTACAACATGAGTCAAGACATAATCATTCATTACACAGAGACAATTTTTGAGCATAGACTGTGCCTGTACTATATTTACCTTCATTTAAGTAACAAAATGGAGGTCCTGGCATCTTCTGTAAGAATAGACAGATGGTGCACTAGTTTGACCACCAGGCCATTCACTTCTGGGGGACTGCAGAGTCCATTCTCATAGGACTACCTTCTTTTCTTTGATCACTGGCAGTCCCAGTAATCAATAAAAACATCCCCTATCCTATGGATAGGGTATACGTGTCATCAGTGGTCAATTGTAGAGAAATTGAGAAGCCTAATATATTATTTCATTACAAAAATGATGCCGTATTATGTTGTAGATTTAACTTCTTTCTCTTGCTGGATTTAAAAGCCTGCAGCAAGTCATTGACAGCCTTCACCTCGTGATCATTCCACTTTAATGGTTTATGTACTGTAATGAGTTACCAAATATCCAGATGTACTGTACAAGCAATGATATTAGCCATAGCCAAGCCTTACAAGTCATGTAAAAGAATGCTGCAAATATTGCTGGGTAGGTCAGTTTAGGGCAAAGGCAAAAGAACATCACTAAATGGCCTCTAGAGCTTCATGTACATGGCAGAGATTCAGGGATAAATGGCAAGTACTCTTTGGGGACTACCAGCTAGAAAAGGTTAAGGGACTGAAAGCTATATCTTCCTCCAGGGTTGGATTACTCAGGAGAGTTGCAGCCTGTCACCTCTAGACCTGTATATGTCATTGTAACACAATAATATTGCAAATGATGTATTCTTTGTGACAAGAGCTACAGACACAAATAATGCCAATCCCAACTGATATTTTAAGTAACTTGTCTAGAATGAAACTTTGTAATGTAACATAAGTATTCAAAATAAATATATAACAAATGAACATTGTACTATAAGTCACATTCCCTGTAAATCTGTACATAGTGTATTACTCTATCATACAAAAATATAGAATACACAAACATGCTCATGGTGGACTCTGTATTCAGTTCAACTTAGTCTGGAAATCCTACAAATAGAGAGCCTTTAGTGATCATGTGACCAGTAGAAAAAAACTGTAGTAATTTTGGCATGCGGTGTCAAGTTGATAAGAACTTTTGCATAAATACCTAATCACCAGTCTCAAATATTTTGGAAATTAGAGAATTTCAATTACTTGACATACAGAATAGGTAAAGTACCCTGCAATTTGCAAGATGTGAAGCATTGCAGTGTATGTTAGTAGCTTATAGGCTTTGTCCGACCTTGGAGCTGACAACCTCTGGGTTCCAACTCTGTCCCCTTAAACATAAAAAACAGACTCACCTGTCTGTGGTCCCACCACTGCTCCATTCCCAGCCACTACCGGTCCCCACAGGATGACAATGCGGCTTGGTCCCATAACCACTTTGTCCAATCACTGGTCTCAGTGGTATCAGCAGTTTGAAAGGTACATCGATGCTGGATATTTGTATGGAAATATGACAACATTGGACCTACATAATAGTAGTTGAACACATCACTGTGATTGTAATTATCAACACTTCACAGCTCACAATAAATTCTGGTAATGATCTCATATCAGTATATTGAGCTACAGACATGTATTAGTGATTGTCTTCATTATTCATTATGGTTTTTCAATCTGTCCATAAAAAATGTTTTCTGTCTATGATTTTAGGGTAAGTTATCCAGAATAAAGAAAAATTTAGGCTGGCAACTCTGGTGGCATTTCTTCAATTCAAGTGGTGCATTCATTTGATTTACTGCATATGTTGCAACACATATAAGTAAACTGCAACTGCAATGTTCACATAATCTATCTGTTTTGATGTGACAAGGATCCTGGAGACTCATTTCTGTCCTTACTAGAGATGAGCGAGCACTAAAATGCTCGGGTGCTCATTATTTGAGTCGAACTTTTCCCGATGCTCGGGTGCTCGTTTCGAATAACGAACCCCATTGAAGTCAATGGGAGACTCGAGCATTTTTTGCAGGGGACCAAGGCTCTGCCTAGGGAAGGCTGGGTGAAAACCTGGAGACCTCAGAAAATGATGGAAACACCACGGAAATGGACAGGAAACAGCAGGGGCAGCATGCATGGATGCCTCTGAGGCTGCCTAATCCCACCATTACCCCAAATTCTCAGGCAACAGCCTGGTGGTTACCCTCATGGCAATTGTGCTCACCCAGACCAAGAAAGGCGAGGCACATGCCCATCACATGTTAGGGAAGCACCCAACTAGGTGCAACGAAGGTCCATCACCGCCTGCAGGTGACACCACTGCTCATGCTGGCACTGCTGTGCTATCCCCCTCCCCACGACGCAGGCATAAGCCTGACACATTATGGTGACAGCGTAGTGACACCAACAAGTGACCAAGTTAGATTGAGGTAGCAGTCAAATGTCTGTAGGCGAGCCTCCAAAAAATTTGTTTTGGAGTGTCCGAAGTTGACCCTCCTAAAAAATTGTTTAGGAGTGTCTGTAGTTGACCCTTCTGTAAAATAGTTTATTTGTTTTCCCTGTTATTAGTTAATGTACAACCCATGGCTGGCATGGTGGGAATATATAGGGAAGCACCCAACTAGGTGCAACGAAGGTCCATTACCCATGCCCATGCTGGCACTGCTCTCCTATCCCCAGCCACACGATGCAGGCATAAGCCTGACACAGCATGGTGGTGACACCAACAAGTGACCAAGTTACATGAGGTAGCAGGTGAGCCACCCAAAAATTTAGCCAGACGCAGCATGGCAGTGACAACAGAGTGACCGAGTTAGACTGAGGTAGCAGGAGGTGAAGCATCCTCCAAGTGGGCAGTACATGAACGGCCACAGGGTCAGACTCGGCCACAGGGTCAGACAGGGTCAGAGTATGTGAAATGTTAAGGGTGACCGAACGCCGGGCTCGACGGCGGACCCGTTTCGGGTTATCGATTGTCGAAATGTTGGCTGACATCAAGTTTAGTATCTGTTCTTATCAGTTGCTGTGGCTGTTGGTGGTAAAGTGGTGAGCATAGCTGCTTCCCAAGCAGTTGACCTGGGTTCAATTACCGTCTATCGCAGGAGGCAATTAAAAGAAGAACCAAATAAAAATCAGTACAATATCTAATACGTCCCCTACCAGGGTAAATTGTTTGGAGAGAGGGCCTGTAGGTGGGGGGCAGGCTGGGGGGAAGGAGGTTGAGAGGAGTGCCCCCTGGGCTAGCGTGTGTGGTGGTGACAACAGCCGGATGGAGTTCGAATGACGACGCAGGACCCCAACTTAAAAATTTAGCATTAACCGGTACAATTGTCAATTATGAACTCGATCAAGTGTGGCATGTGTTCTATGTATTCTTCTCAGTTTAATACCGTATATGGCAGCTATCCGAGAAAATAGTTTGGAGAGAGAGAAAGATAGGAAAAAGACGTAAATTGTTTGGAGAGAGGGCCTGTAGGGGGGGGCAGGCTGGGGGAAGGAGGTTGAGCTGGAAGAGCCAGAGGAGTGCCCCCTGGGCTAGCGTGTGTGGTGGTGACAACAGCCGGATGTAGTTAGAATGACGACGCAGGACCCCAACTTAAAAATTTAGCATCAACCGGTACAATTGTCAATTATGAGCTCGATCAAGTGTGGCATGTGCTCTATGTATTCTTCTCAGTTTAATACCGTATATGGCAGCTATCTGGAAAAATAGTTTGGAGAGAGAGAAAGATAGGAAAAAGATGTATATTGTTTGGAGAGAGGGCCTGTAGGTGGACCTCTGGAAAAATTGTTTGGAGAGAGGGCCTGTAGGTGGACCTCCGGAAAAATTGTTTGGAGAGAGGGCCTGTAGGTGGACCTTCGGAAAAATTGTTTGGAGAGAAGGCCTGTAGGTGGACCTCTGGAAAAATTGTTTGGAGAGAGGGCCTGTAGGTGGACCTCGGGAAAAATTGTTTGGAGAGAGGGCCTGTAGGTGGACCTCTGGAAAAAATGTTTGGAGAGAGGGCCTGTAGGTGGACCTCTGGAAAAATTGTTTGGAGAGAGGGCCTGTAGGTGGACCTCCGGAAAAATAGCTTGGAGAGAGGGCCTGTAGGTGGACCTCCGGAAAAATTGTTTAGAGGGAGGGCCTGTAGGGGGCCCTCCTGAAAAATTGTGGTAAAAGAGTGCCAGTTGGACCTCTAAAAAATGGCGTTTTTTTGGTCAGCGTTAGGCAAAGACGACAAGGAGGAGGAGGAGGAGTAGGAGGAGTAGAGAAGAGGAATTGGATACATAAGTTATTTAAATCTTTAGCTGCTTTCCCCCGGAGGAGATTTGAATTCCGGTGAAATCCAGGCTTTGTTCATTTTAATAAACGTCAGCCTGTCAGCACTGTCAGTTGACAGGCGTGTACGTTTATAGGTGATGACGCCACCAGCTGCACTGTATACCCGCTCTGACAGCACGTTAGCGGCAGGGCAGGCCAGCACCTCCAAGGCGTACAGCGCCAGTTCAGGCCACGTGTCCAGCTTTGAAACCCAGTAGTTGTATGGAGCAGAGTGATCGCTACAGACGTTGGTATGGTCAGCTAGGTACTCCCTCACCATCTTTCTGTACAGCTCCCCCCTACTCTGCCTAGACTGGGGACAGGTGACAGTGTCTTGCTGGGGTGACATAAAACTGGCAAAGGCCTTGGAGAGCGTTCCCCTGCCAGTGCTGGACAAGCTGCCTGCTCGCCTCCTCTCCCCCGCTACTTAGCCCACAGAACCATGCCCTCTGCCACTAGTGGCGTCAGATGGGAAGGATTGTTTCAGCTTGTGCACCAGGGCCTGTTGATATCTATTTACTCTTAGACTCCTTTCCTCTGCAGGGAGGAGAGTGGAAAGGTTCTGCTTGTACCGTGGGTCCAGGAGAGTGAACACCCAGTAATCGGTGTTTGAAAAAATGCTTCTAACGCGAGGGTCACGGGATAGGCAGCCTAACATGAAGTCTGCCATGTGCGCCAGAGTCCCAACACGTAAGAATTCCCTCTCCTCACTGGCCTGACTCTCCATTTCCTCCTCCTCCTCCTCCTCCTCCTCCAAGTCCTCCTCTTCAGCCCATACACGCTCAAGAGTTAAGGACTGAGAACTGGTACCCTCTTCTGTCTCACCCACATTCTCCTCCTCTTCCTCCTCATCCCCCTCCTCCGATACGCGCTGAGAAACAGACCGGAGGGTGCTCTGGCTATCAAGCGACATATCTTCCTCCACCGTCTCTTGTGACAAGCGCAAAGCATCCGACTTCATGCTGAGCAGTGAGTTTTTCAACAGGCAAAGCAGCTGAATGGTGAGGCTGATAATGGCGGCATCGCCGCTGACCATCTGTGTTGACTCCTCAAAGTTGCTCAACACCTGGCAGATATCAGACATCCACGTCCACTCCTCATTGTAGACTTGAGGAATCTGACTGACCTGACTACCAGTTCTGGTGGAAGTTGACATCTGGCAGTCTACAATCGCTCTGCGCTGCTGGTAAACTCTGGATAACATGTTTAATGTCGAATTCCATCTCGTGGGCACGTCGCACAACAGTCGGTGAGCGGGCAGTTGTAGGTGGCGCTGCGCTGCCCTGAGAGTGGCAGCATCTGTGGTCGACTTGTGGAAATGCGCACAGATGCGGCGCACCTTGGTGAGCAAATCAGACAGATTGGGGTATGTCTTGAGGAACCGCTGAACTATGAGATTGAACACATGGGCCAGACATGGCTCATGTGTCAGTCTGCCGAGTTGCAGAGTCGCCACCAGGTTACGCCCATTGCCACACAGAACCATGCCTGGCTTGAGGTTCAGCGGTGCCAGCCACACATCGGTCTGCGCCGTGATGCCCTGTAACAGCTCTTGGGCGGTGTGCCTTTTGTCACCTAAGCTTAGCAGTTTGAGCACCGCCTGCTGGCGCTTTCCTACGGCACTGCTGCTGCGCCTAGAGCTACCAACTGAAGGCGCCGTGCCCACGGATGGTAATTCGGTGGAGGAGGAGGAGGGGTTGGAGGAGGAGGCATAGTACGTCTGAGAGACCATGACCGAGGTAGGCCCCGCAATCCTCGGTGTGGGCAGTACATGAGCGGCCCCAGGGTCAGTCTCGGTCCCAGCCTCCACCAAGTTAACCCAATGTGCCGTCAGTGAGATATAGTGTCGCAGCCCGGCAGCACTTGTCCACGTGTCCGTGGTTAGGTGGACCTTCTCAGAAACAGCGTTGGACAGGGCACGGATGATGTTCTCTGACACGTGCTGGTGTAGGGCTGGGACGGCACATCGGGTAAAATAGTGGCGGCTGGGGACCGAATACCGAGGGGCAGCCACCGCCATGAGATTGCGAAAGGCCTCGGTCTCTACCAGCTTATAGGGCAGCATCTCCAGGCTCAGCAATTTGGAGATGTGGACGTTGAGGGCTTGGGCATGTGGGTGGGTGGAACTGTATTTCCTCTTGCGCTCCAGCGTCTGCTGTAAAGACAGCTGAACGCTGCGCTGGGACACATTGGTGGACACTGTGGAGGATCGTGGAGGCGAAGGTGTGGTTTTCCGGCGGGAGGCGCTCGTGCCGGGGTCCTGGGCAGGGGGTTGACTAGCAGAGGCAGCGAGTGACACAGGGGAAGGAGCAGTGGTGTGAGCTGCAGGAGGTGGTGAACGGCCTTGTTTCCATTGAGTGGGGTGTTTAGCACTCATATGCCTGCGCATGCTGGTGGTGGTTAGGCTAGTAGTGGTGGCACCCCTGCTGATCCTGGTGTGGCACAGGTTGCACACCACAGTCCGTCAGTCATCCTCACTTTCTTTAAAGAACCTCCAGACTTGCGAACATCTAGGGCTCGCCACGGGAGCTTCACTACGTGAAACAGTTGCTGCTGATGCACCAGCTCTGGCCCTGCTTCTCCCTCTGGCCACACCACTGCCTCTTCCAACCTGTTCTGGTGCAGCACTCGCCTCCGCCTCAGAAGCACTGTCTTCACACAGCTTATCAACCCAGCTTGGGTCAGTCACCTCGTCATCCTCCGATTCCTCAGTCTTCACCACTGTCTGACAACCGTGTCTCCTCATCTTCCGACACCTCTTTACAAACTTCTTCCACTAACTCAACATTGTCATCATCATCATCATCATCACCCACAGACTGCGACAGTTGGAAAACTTGGGCATTGGGAACAAGGTCAGCAGCAACCTGAGAAGTGGTTTGTGACTCTGGGAAGGGTCCAGAAAACAGTTCCTGAGAGTATGCCGGATCGCATTCCAAATTTTCCTGGGAGGGGGCAGACTGGGGGGAAGGAGGTTGAGGTGGAGGAGCCAGAGGAGTGCTCCCTTGGGTAACGTGGGTGGACTGCGTGGAAGACTGACTGGTGGACAAATTACTTGAAGCATTGTCCGCAATCCACGACATCAGCTGTTCTCACTGTTGTGGTTTCAACAGTCCTCTACCACGTGTCCCTGTAAGTTGAGACATGAAACTAGGGAGTGTAGCTCTGCGGTGTTCCCCTGCTCCCTCATCAGCAGGTACTGTCTCACCCTGCCCAGGACCACGGCCTCTGCCCCCTGCAGTAATTGAATGCCCACGCCCACGCCCTCGTCCTCGACCCTTAGCCCTGGGGTTCAACATTTTCTGTATATAAGTGTATTATATAAACAATAAAAAATAAATGGGCCTGCTGTACTGAAACCCACAAACTTGTTCAGTCTGGTTTAATTAAGTGACGTACAGAAAGTGTCACCTGGACAGAAAATACAGATTGTGGTGAGTGGACAGCTGAACTGTGACACACAGAATGGTTCCACGCAGCTGTGTGAAATGGATTCGTATCACTGAGCTAAAACAACAAAAAAACTATTTTTTTTTTATATTTTTTTTTATATATTTATATTTTTTTTTTATATATTTTTTTTAGTTTTGTTTTTTTTGGAACGTGACGTGCAGAAACTATCGTAGACCTAACTCACACCCTGCTGACGGTGGCTATTTTGACTGCGACCCAGACAAATGTCGTACAGAGATTTTTGTGATCAAGCTATATACGTGAGAGCAAAAGACCCGGTTGGATTAAGTGACGTACAGAAAGTGTCACCTGGACAGAAAATACGGATTGTAGTGAGTGTACTGAACTGTGACACACAGAATGGTTCCACACTGCTGTGTGAAATGGATTTGTATCACTGAGCTAAAACAACAAAAAAACTTTTTTTAATATTTTTTTATATATTTTTTTTTTAGTTTTGTTTTTTTTGGAACGTGACGTGCAGAAACTATCGTAGACCTAACTCACACCCTGCTGACGGTGGCTATTTTGACTGCGACCCAGACAAATGTCGTACAGAGATTTTTGTGATCAAGCTATATACGTGAGAGCAAAAGACCCGGTTGGATTAAGTGACGTACAGAAAGTGTCACCTGGACAGAAAATACGGATTGTAGTGAGTGTACTGAACTGTGACACACAGAATGGTTCCACACTGCTGTGTGAAATGGATTTGTATCACTGAGCTAAAACAACAAAAAAACTTTTTTTTAATATTTTTTTTATATATATTTTTTTTTAGTTTTGTTTTTTTTGGAACGTGACGTGCAGAAACTATCGTAGACCTAATTCACACCCTGCTGATGGTGGCTATTTTGACTGCGACCCAGAAAAATGTCGCACAGAGATTTTTGTGATCAAGCTATATACGTGAGAGCAAAAGACCCGGTTGGATTAAGTGACGTACAGAAAGTGTCACCTGAACAGAAAATACGGATTGTAGTGAGTGTACTGAACTGTGACACACAGAATGGTTCCACACTGCTGTGTGAAATGGATTTGTATCACTGAGATATAACAATAAAAAAAGGGGTTATATATGGCGATAGCTGCACTACTAGTGCCAGCCAGCCAGCCAGCCAAGCCAGGAGACAAAAAAAAAAATTCTTCTAGCCCTTAGAAGGGCTGTTGGGTTCTTGTGAGATCACTCCTGCCTAACAAAGAACTAAATGCAGGCCCTAACACTCTCCCTGAAACGACGCAGCAGCTCTATCCCTAACGACATCCAGACAGCATCTGAGCCGAGCACCGCGGGCAGTCACTAGTATATTCCAGGGTCACCTGATCAGGCCAGCCAACCTCTGCTATCGACATGTAAGGGCCCCACGTGATGCTGGGTGTACCGCAGAGTCTCCTGGCTTCTGATTGGCTGAGTTTATAGGCGCCAAAAATGCACAATGCGGAAGTTGCCATTTCCTCGAGCATAGCGAGATACTCGTCCGAGCAGCGAGTACTTACGAGTACCGTAATACTCGAACGAGCACCAAGCTCGGACGAGTATGCTCGCTCATCTCTAGTCCTTACACAAGTTGAAATGATGATGTGACTTGCCCTTATAACCTGCACCGACTCTTCAGGCAAGCAGTTGGCTGCAAGACCAGCCCAGGGTTTCCAACCATGCAGAAACTTCTAGACAATCTGTAAAAATAGACAGGTTTATTTTTACCGTGTTCATGAAAAAAAAGATGTGTCCGTGATTTTTATGTGGCTGGTGGTACTTGACTAGATGATTTTGGTGGTAATTATTATCATTTTACAACTCACAGTAATAAGGTTTGTCAGTATATTGTGCTATAAACATGTATTGCTTATCTTCATCATTCACTATGGTTTTCCAGTTTGTCCATAAAAAATGTTGGCTGTCCATGCTCTTGGGATAAGTTGTCCAGAAAAAAAAAAATGTGGTTGACAACTGTGGACCAGCCTACAAAAGAAAGATGAAGTGGAGGCAAACTTCAGAGGTGGGGCAGGCACCTCAGTTTTAAATATGATTTACAGCTTTTGCCTTTAGGCTCACTTTAAAATGTAATTTTTATATGTCTTGTCTTATCAGAAAATGATCAGCTGTTTAAATCATTTTTTATAGAATTTTTGATGATGTTGTTTTTAATTTTCAGTTTAGGCAAGGTGGCAGCCCCCATAATCATGTTCAGAAAATAGAATAAAAAATCTACAATCAGAAAATAAAAACAGATTAGAAAAAGCTACTGGCAGTTTTTAACTGGCAGTTACATTTTTTGTGACACATTTCCTTTAACTGCCACCGAAAAACTTTCCCAAGTGTTAAAATATATTGTATTTACATATATCCCACAGTTATATGTATAAATCCTGCTTTTTTGGTGTATTTTACTCTAAATTACTTAGATTTAGTAAGGTGAAGGGATGGACATACTCATCATACGAGTACAGAGACAGCAGAAGAAGACATTTCCAATGCTTGATGCAGACCTGCAGAATGGCTACTGTGAGTTATTCTTTTGAAGTGCAAATGTACCTTAAAAGGGGTGTTAAATATTTCAAGTAATAGCAATGAACTTGAAATATCGCATTAGAGGATGCTGCAGAATGCAGATAAGAGACTGTGGGCACATGGAGATATTCATGTAAGAATCTAATTCTTCGTGGACAGTATATCTACCTTCTACTCTTTGTTTTCCATTCTTGTATCTCTTTGCCTAATGCAAAAACTGCTGTTGAATGGGAAACGGGAGTCTGCTATGTGTCTATTAATCTCAAAGCCTCAGACCTTCATGTGAAAGCTGACATGATGTGAGATCACAGCTGTGAACTTCAGCTATTTCACCTGCATCAAAGGCTTTTACCCATGCCAAGGTTTTGCATTTTTAATTTTCTAAGTGACATTAAGGTCCTGTTTGTAACCAAGGGATGAATTATGTAACACAGTAAAGAAAAGATTGCAAGTGCATAACGATACTTTGCTTCACGTATTCTCCATTCCAAAACTGCAACATCATTATTCTCTGTATCTTTCCCCTATTGTCAAAGCATCAGTCTAGGGAATCCCATCTGTATCAGTATTACTGATGTATAATAAAAGATACAATTTTGATATTAAAATAGTTATGTTTGTTACATTTGCATAATATAAGTCTCTACAGTTCACATGTATTACTGCCAAGACTTGAGAGGACAGCTGCTCTTCATTATCAGTGAGATGATTATGATATACTGCACCACCAGAAAATTCTCAAAATGTTTATGGAAAGTTCATTGTTGAACTTTATTAGATTTAATTTAAACAGATAAGTTATAAAAAGCTATTGAAAAGCTTGAGACATATGTGTTTAACAGATACCTGCACCTGATGCCGTACAGTGGATTCCTTCCCACATATACTGACATATGGAGGCCAAAAGGGCATCAAGGCTATAACACGTGACATATGGAGGTCAAAAGGGCATCAAGGATATGAACACGTGACATATGGAGGCCAAAAGGGAATCAAGGCTATGAACACGTGACATATGGAACTCAAAAGGACATCAAGGCTATGAACATGTGACATATGGAGGCCAAAAGGACATCAAGGCTATGAACATGTCACATATGGAGGCGAAACGGCATCAAGTCTATGAACATTTGACATATGGAGGCCAAAAGGGCATCAGGGCTATGAACTCATGACATATGGAGGCCAAAAGGGCATCAAGGCTATGGACACATGACATATGGAGGCCAAAAGGGCATCAAGGCTATGGACACATGACATATGGAGGCCAAAATGGCATCAAAGCTATGAACACGTTTAGCTTGTATGTTAGAAGCTTTTCTGGCATGCATGCCAAATGTAACCAAGAAACGTCATGTGAACAGGCCCCAGTGCATATGAATTGTCTAGAAAAACAAGCAGAAATGTTACTGTTTTTGTCTGCTTAAATTTCATAATATAAGGTCTTATTCACACAATCCATATTTGGTCAGTATTTTGTATCAGTATTGTAAAGCCAAAGCCTGGAAGATCCTAAACATAGCGAAAGTATAAAGGAAAGATTTATACTTTTTTCCTTTGGATGTACTTCTGTCATGGCATCGAAATAGATATTGACTAAATCTGCAATGTGTGAATAACTCTTAAAGACTCAGATTTCCCTTTTAGGATTGGAGAAGGTACAAGGATAGAGCTCACACATACAACAGACCAGGCCAATATACAGTAATTGACAAAAAAATTATGCACCAAGATAGAAATTTTGGATTGCTGCAGAACTTGGCATGCAGTTATGTCCCAGGGAGATATGTAAATGATTACAGGTATTGTCTGATTAGACACAAGGTCTCTCTAGTGTCATCTACAGTTGTACAGAGACAGGAAGAGGATCACAGAATCTCCTTCTCTCCTGCACAATGCCATTTTGTCTCCCACTTCCCTCTTCTACTCCGTCACACAGGCTGGAAGTGAAGCTCCAATTCTATGTAACTCAAACTTTATCCAACTCTTGGCTGGCCAAGACTTCAGCTATAACTTACACCAGTTTTTGATGCAAGCTATAGTAAATTCGACTTTTGACAAGAAGTCCTGTCCCTCTTGCTAAGACCCACCTCCATTTCTCACTACTTCAGAAAAGTGGCTAGACGCTGAAAAAGTCATATATTATGGTGCAAACATAGCATGTGCCATAATTTGCATCTTTTTTATGCCACAATAGTGGTGTAAAAACTTTCATAAATGTCCTCAATAGTGTGTATTGTAATTGTTGAGTAGAGTAGGAATAATTGGATTAGACACAAGTTTTTGTAATGAACTTTTGTATCCAAAATTTTGCAGTAAATCTCGCAAATAAGATGAGTCCATACTAGGAATTTCTGCATCGTGTTTTTCACAGCTCATATGGGCTTGACTCTCGGGAAGAGAATCTTAACGTTTAATATATCTCACACAGAAGCAGCAGTTGTTTTATCTCATTGAAATTGGTAATAACTTGCTATGACTGGCTGTCTGTGCATGATTTTTTCTTGATAGGTTTTTATAAGGTTTGCTGCATATTTTTCTAGCATTATATGGATTTTAAATGTGCAGTTAAAGTACAGCTAGAGCTGCCGGGACAGGCATGATTGGCCTAATCTGCAATGTTCTGCATTTTTATTCAGATAGTATTCTTAAACGTTATCAAACAGTCAAGATGTGAAGGCTGAAGATTACACTGCAGCTATGTAAAAATGTGCTGAGCAGTGAGCAGTTCAAGCTATATATACAGCCATAAAATCTCTGAATAACACCCGAATAGCATTCTGCATTTTATGTCATTAAGTTATAACGACAGCAGCATTAAAATCACAGCTTATGCTCTAAAAATAGTTCACAGGGCCTGAATAATGAATACTTGCCCAATAACGAGTGCTTTTCCTATAACTGGGACATTTGTAAATGTCATTTACTATACGAAATAGCTTGCTATACCCCATTCAATTTCAAAGGAAGGCAATTTATTTACAAGGTTCTGAACTATAGGTTCACCTTATGTGCCCCTCTAATCCATGGGTAACAAGATCAGTAGTTGAGGAGGGCCACTGATACTATTAAACCAACTGCAATTAACCTGTTCACTGTCATGGGTTTTGGAAAATGTTGCACCTCTATTAGGACAATTTTCACACTGCTACCAGGGGTGGACTAGGAACTTAAAGTAGCTCTGGAAAAAACTAAAAGTAGCCCCATGTTGTAGGTGGGACCAATAGAAGTAGGCAGGGTCAGCAATACCATAGTGCAGAATAAAATACTGCCCCAGCAGATCCAAATACCACAGTGCAGAACAATGTACTGCCACCCCTGCTACAGTATCCAACTGTATCAGCATCCTCAGCATACCTGATGCTCCTAGCATTAACTAATGCTGAGAACATCCGATCATTATGTACCTGGCCAGTGGCTGTGAGGATGGCGTCGTCGGCTCCTTGTGCATCTGCCCACCGGGAAATTTCCCTGTAGGGTCTATGACCAGTCCACCCCTGACTGCTGACTTGTACAAAAAAAAACCTAACTTACATATAAAACAAAAAATCATACTAATCCTCCATACCCATGTATTTTCTAACAGTAAAACCCCAGCACATTGTCAAAATGCCACACAGCACCGAAGATACAAACCTTGTAATTAAAAAGTTCATAACAATTCATTTTAAATTCACAACACGTTCTGAAAGTAAAATGCAGATTCATATATGTTTTAACTTTATGTCCTATGTATGCATGCACAAATATTCATAAAATCCCCATAACTGGAGACCAAAAATCTGGGTTGTTCTAAGCTAGAAATTTTCAAAAAGTAAAATAAAATACAACGATTAAACAATGGAAATCTCAAGCAGCATTCATTCAGGCGTGGAACTTTGCACCGTAGGCTTGAAATCTGCCTTAAGGAAAACGAAATAAGCAAAATGTCACTTTTTAAAGATAATTCCATGGGGAAACTGATCAGAATGCATAGGGAGCCTCTTCCCTCTGCCTAATACCCCAGATGCTGTGATAACTTTGGTTGGGCGGCGGCATCTGAGAGGTAAATGACTGGGTTCAACGCCATTGCCGATCCCTATGGATATGTCATTGTGGCTAAAGGGGTTAAAGGGTTTCTGTCACCAGTTTTGGGCATATAAAACAGGATGACATTTGCAATGTGCAAATGTCACCTGATGCCCAAACTGGTAATCATTTTTTTACTGGTGTCCCCGTTTTTGTAATAAATCAACTTTTGTCATATGCAAATTAATCTTACTAGGTGCAAGGGGCGGTAACCCTGCACCTAGTAGCGCCGTTTCCCTACCTTTATTCACGCCCCCTTTCTTTTGATGGACAGGGCCAGGCAGCTCGCTCTATCTGCTCCTGGTCCTGTCCGTGCTGGAAATCCCGCGCCTGCGCCGTGCGGACTTCATTCGGCGCAGGCGCAGTGAGTGCCGATGGCTTCCTCACTGCGCCTGCGCCGCCTTCTCTTCCTGTCCATCACAAGAAAGGGGGCGTGAATAAAGGTAGGGAAACGGCGCTACTAGGTGCAGGGTTACCGCCCCTTGCACCTAGTAAGATTAATTTGCAATGAGCCCCCATACAGTTCCGTACACATAAATACCAAAAAGTTATAGGGGTCAAGAACGGAAAAAAAATGTCCAAAAATGCAAGAAAAACTATACATATTAGGTATCGCCAGATTCGTACTGACCAGTAGAATGAAAGTAACTGGTCAATTTTAACACACATCGAACGCCGTAAATAAAAAAACCCATAAAACTGTGGCGGAATTGCGGTTTTTTTTGCAATTTTACCCGATTTGGAATTTTTTTCCCGCTTCCCACTACACCATATGCAATATTAAATGGTGGCGTTGGAAAGAACAACTTGTCCCGCAAAAAACAAGCTCTCATATAGCTATGTGAACAGAAAAATAAAAAAGTTATGGCTGTATCAAGGCAGGGAGCGCAAAACGAAAACGCAAAACCGAAAAAACCTCCGGGGCTGAAAGGGTTAAAGGGCATTTGTCAGCAGATTTTTACCTATGAATCTGACTGACCTGTTGAATCTGCGCTTAGCAGCTGAAAGCATTTTTGTTGGTCCCATGTTCATATGTGCCCGCATTGCTGATAAAAATTATGTTTTCATGTATGCAAATTAACCTCTAGGAGCAATGGAGACTTTTTCTGCAACTGTCACTCCACTTCCACTTTGACAGGGCCAGATGTGCCGACATTTTCGCTGCTGGCCCTGTCAATCAAATTGCAGAGAGTGCGGCAGTTGCAGAGAGAGCAGAGCATCTACATGTAACTACAGGACACCTGTTGATCCTATCGGCTCATTTGCATATGTTAAAACAATTTTTCTCAGCAATGCAGGCACATATGAACATGCAACCAATGCAGATGCCTTCAGCTGCCAAGCAGGTGACATGCAACTGGTCAGCCAGTCTCTTAGGTACAAATCTGCTGATAGATGCCCTTTAGCATCAGACAGACAGTATAAAATGTATATTATGCTTATTGTAGTTTGTACATGTGATGTCAGATCCTTGTATAGAGGTTAAAGGGTGAAGACCAGCACCAGCACTTAGATAATGCCCTTAGAAGTAGCCACAAGTCAAATATTTTCAGTAGACACAGCGATCCACTTCATAACAGGAAAGTAATAATTTGAACAAAAGTTAATTTCCCCCTCCTACTGGGGTAATTTACAGTCCTATAGGAACAGGAAGCAGATTACAGGCCCTCCTTCTGTCCTGCACATTGCCATTTTGCCCCCTATTCCTCCTTCTACTCCATCACATGGGCTGACGGTTAAAGGGGTATTCCCATCTCACAAATGTAGTTTGTATAGTTAGATATAGCCATACCAATATTATTACTAATAGAATGTATTTATATACAATGTACCGTTTAGAAGATTTGCCTATTTGTATAGACATTGCCCCACAAACATCAGTCAGGCCGTTGCCCTTGGTTACGACCACCGCGGCCATGTAGTAGTGACGGCCGGCTTTCTCCTTTTCAAACCCAATCTGAGGTAACTGCTGTGTTGTAAACGCACATTGCATGAGCATGCGGTAATGCATCTTAGGTACTTTCATATCTGCGTTTTGGACGCTACAAGTCCAAAACACAATGGTCAGGATCCGTCCAAAACGTAGACTTTATAAACGGATCCTGCTCCATAGAGATGAATTGATCTTGGAACTGGATCCGTTTCTCTGCATTTTGGAAGCGCAGACAAAAATGCTACAACCCTAAGATGTGTCTGCGCATGCTCATGTAATGTGCGTTCACAATACAGCAGTTACCTCAGAGCGGGTTTGAACAAGAGCAAGCTGGCCACCACTACTACATGGCCACAGTGGTCGTAACTAGGGGCAACGGCCTGACAGATGTGTGTGGGACAATGCCTATACAAATAGGCAAATCTTCTAAACGGTACATTTTATATGAATACATTCTATTAGTAATAATATTGGTATGGCTATATCTAACTATACAAACTGCATTTGTCAGATGGGAATACCCCTTTAAGCTACAAGTCTATGTAACTTAAACTTCAGCCTTCTCTAGCTCAGGCAAGATCACAGCTGGAGTTAAAGTTTAGGTTTTCCATCACGCCTGAGCTAGAGCCTTTAGTAACAAGAATACATCAGATAACTTCTTAGCTACTGGTGTTTCCCTGCCAGGATGTCCAGGATATGTTCTGGACAGGGAAAGGGTTAAAGAAGTCTCAAAGTTCAAAGGCATGAAAAGGAGACAGAGGTTTGCAGTGAACAGTAGAATTTGCAGCTCTTAAAGGACAAGGAAGGGAAGAAAATATACAGGGAACGGGACAGTAATCATGACGATCACAAACTTCCCTTTTCTTTAACACTTACTGATGATGTAAAGTCAGCAAATTGTACAAAATTAAAAGTACAAATAATACCTGTAAATTGCAAATAAAGTAATTTAATGAGCTAATGTAAAAATATTAGAATGTGGCTTAATATATATCACACTTCACCTCCCACCAAAAAATAAAAAATAAAAAGTGATCAACAAGTCGTATACATCCCAAAATGAAAATCAATAAAAACTACAGATCATCTTGCAAAAAATGAGCACAGGTCTACAGGTGTACCTATAAAAAGTTTTGGAGTTCAGAATATAGTGATTAGTGATCAGCGAAATTTACAAAAATTCGATTTTGCTACTTTGCTGAATTTCACAAAGTGCATTTCTTTGTAAGTAGCGGGTGCAATGATGGGGAACCGCAATCACGCTGTCCCCCATCATTAAACCCCTTGTACATTCATCACTGATCGAAGCTTCTGAGATGAAAAATGAGGGCTTCTAGGGGTTAATCAGTTAAAAAATACTCACCTTATCCATTTGAGCGTGAAGATGCCACACAAACTCTTGCACGGTGCGTGATGACACCATCAAGCTGGCCAATGTGGTGACTTAATATGTCACCGCAAACAATATATCATACTGGACCTTCCAGATGGCCGTCGTGGCCCCTTCATGCTCAAATGGATGAGTGTGATTTTTTTTTTTAACGCCATTTCAGGTAAAAAAATTTCATTACCACGAAGAACAAGGAAATTTGGCTTTGCTGCAAATCAAATTTTCCCTGAAATTCAGATTGAAGTCTACTTCAGATTTATGGCTCATGCACACGATTGTGTGCCGGCCGTGCCCGTGCTGCGGGCCGCAAACTGCAGTCCGCAATGCACGGGCACTGACCGTGAGGCCACCGCATGCGGATCGCGGACCCATTCACTTGAATGGGGTCCGCGATCTGCATCTGAGGGTCCGCACCGCAAAAAAGTAGTGCTTGCGCTACTTTTTTGCGGTGCGGAGGCACGGCCAGAAACACCACAGAAGCACACCGTAGTAGTTCCGTGGTGTTCCGATCCGTGCCTCCGCTCCGCATCTCCCGGATTGCGGACCCATTGAAGTGAATGGGTCCGCGATCCGTGATGCGGGCTGCACACGGCCGGTGCCCATTTATTGCGGACCCGCCGTATGCGGCCCGCAGCAAGGGCACGGCCGGCACACGTTCGTGTGCATGAGCCCTTACTCACTTCACTAATGGTGATGAAAAGAAAAAATACATTTTTCCCAGTTTTTTTTTCAGTATTAAAACACAAGAAAAACTATACAAATATGGCATTGCAGTAATCGTACTGACCCACAATGAAGGGAACAGGCCAGTTTTACTGCACTGTGAACGCACTAAAACAAAACTCATAAAACTGTGGGAGAATTTCCTTTGTTTTTCAGTTCCACCAGATTTGCAATTTTATTCCAGCTTCTCACTACCTTTCATGCAATATTAAATTGAGGCATTAGAAACTAAAACTTGACCCAAAAAAGCAAGCCCTAATATTGCCATGTGAATGGAAAAATAAAAAAGTTATGACTCACATGTAGAGATGAGCGAGCACTAAAATGCTCGGGTGCTCGTTATTTGAGTCAAATTTTTCTGGATGCTCGGGTGCTCGTTTCGAATAACGAACCCCATTGAAGTCAATGGGAAACTCGAGCATTTTTTGCAGGGGACCAAAGCTCTGCACAGGGAAGGTTGCGTGAAAACCTGGAAACCTCAGAAAATGATGGAAACACCACGGAAATGGACAGGAAACAGCAGGGGCAGCATGCATGGATGCCTCTGAGGCTGCCTAATCATACCATTACGCCAAATTCTGGGCAACAGCCTGGTGGTGACCCTCAAGACAATTGTGCTGACCCAGACCAAGATGGGCAAGGCACATGCCCATCACATGTTAGTAAAGCACCCAACTAGGTGCAACGAAGGTCCATCACCGCCTGTGGGTGACACCACTGCCCATGCTGGCACTGCTGTCCTATCCCCCACCCCACGACGCAGGCATAAGCCTAACACAGCATGGTGGTGACACCAACAAGTGACCAAGTTAGATGACGTAGCAGGTGAGCCACCCAAAAAATTACCCTGACACAGCATGGCGGTGACAACAGAGTGACCAAGTTAGACTGAGGTAGCAGGTGAACCACCCAAAAATTTACCCTGACACAGCATGGCGGTGACAACAGAGTGACCAAGTTAGACTGAGGTACCAGGTGAACCACCCAAAATCTTACCCTGACACAGCATGGCGGTGACAACAGAGTGACCAAGTGAGACTGAGGTAGCAGGTGAACCACCCAAAATCTTACCCTGACACAGCATGGCGGTGACAACAGAGTGACCAAGTGAGACTGAGGTAGCAGGTGAACCACATAAAATTTTACCCTGACACAGCATGGCGGTGAACCCAGAGTGACCAAGTTAGACTGAGGTAGCAGGTGAAGCACATAAAATTTTACCCTGACACAGCATGGTGGTGACAACAGAGTGACCAAGTTAGACTGAGGTAGCAGGTGAACCACCCAAAATTTTACCCTGACACAGCATGGCGGTGACAACAGAGTGACCAAGTGAGACTGAGGTAGCAGGTGAACCACATAAAATTTTACCCTGACACAGCATGGTGGTGAACCCAGAATGACCAAGTTAGACTGAGTTAGCAGGTGAACCACCCAAAAATTTACCTTGACACAGCATGGCGGTGAGACCCAGAGTGACCAAGTTAGACTGAGGTAGCAGGTGAAGCACATAAAATTTTACCATGACACAGCATGGCGGTGAGACCCAGAGTGACCAAGTTAGACTGAGGTAGCAGGTGAAGCACATAAAATTTTACCCTGACACAGCATGGCGATGAACCCAGAGTGACCAAGTTAGACTGAGGTAGCAGGTGAACCACATAAAATTTTACCCTGACACAGCATGGCAGTGAACCCAGAGTGACCAAGTTAGACTGAGGTAGCAGGTGAACCACAAAAAAATTTACCCTGAAACAGCATGGCGGTGATAGAGTGACCAAGTTAGACTGAGGTAGCAGGTGAACCACATATAAATTTTACCCTGACACAGCATGGCGGTGACACCACCAATGCCTTGGTCAGACTGAGATTGCAGTCAAATGGCTGTTTTAGAGTGTTTGAAGTTGACTCTCCTAAAAAATTGTTTTTGAGTGTCTGTAGTTGACCCTCCTGAAAAATTGATTGGAGAGAGGGCCTGTAGGTGGCCCTCCCTAAACATTATTTGAAAAGAGAGCCAGTTGCCCCTCTGAAAAATTGCCTGTTGGCTCAGTGTTTATGTAAGAAGAGAAGGAGGAGGAGGAGAGGAGAGGATACATGAAGAATCTTCATGTTGAGCTGCTTTCCCCCGGTGGAGATTAAATTCCGGTGACATCCAGCCTTTATTCATTTTAATAAGCGTCAGCCTGTCAGAGCTGTCAGTTGACAGGCATGTACGCTTAGCAGTGATGATACCACCAGCTAGACTGAAGACCTGCTCTGACAACATGCTAGCGGCAGGGCAGGCCAGCACCTCCAAGGCATACAGCGCCAGTTCGGGCCACGTATCCAGCTTTTCAACCCAGTAGTTGTATGGAGCAGAGTGATCACGCAGGACGTTGGTATGGTCAGCTACGTACTCCCTCACCATCTTTCTGTAAAGCTCACCCCTACTCTACCTAGACTGGGGACGGTTGACATAGTCTTGCTGGGGTGACATAAAACTGGCAAAGGCCTTGGAGAGTGTTCCCCTGCCAGTGCTTGACAAGCTGCCTGCTCCCCTCCTACTTGGCCCACAGAACTACGTCCTCTGCCGCTAGCGGTGTCAGATGGGAAGGATAGTTTCAGCTTGTGCACCAGGGCCTGTTGATATTGATTCACTCTCATACTCCTTTCCTCTACAGGAATGAGCCCAGTAATCGGTGTTGGCAAAAATGCTTCTAATGCGAGGGTCACAGGAAAGGCAGCCTAACATGAAGTCAGCCATGTGCGCAAGAGTCCCAACACGCAAGAATTCCCATTCCTCAATAGTCTGACTCTCCATTTCCTCCTTCTCCAACTCCTGCTCTTCAGCCCATACACGCTCAACAGATAAGAAGGAATGAGCCTTGGTACCCTCTTCAGTCTCGCCAACAGTCTCCTCCTCTTCCTCCTCATCCTCCTCCTCCAATATGCGCTGAGAAACAGACCTGAGGGTGGTCTGGCTATCAAGCAACGTATCTTCTTCCCCATCTCCTGTGACAAGCGCAAAGCCTCTAACTTCATGCTGAGCATTGACTTTTTCAGCAGACAAAGCAGCGGGATGGTGACGCTGATAATGGAGGCATCGCCACTGACCATCTGTGTTGACTCCTCAAAGTTGCTTAACACCTGACAGATATCAGACATCTACGTCCACTCCTCATTGTAGACTTGAGGAAGCTGACTGACCTGACTACCAGTTCTCGTGGAAGTTCTCATCTGGCAGTCTACAATGGCTCTGCGGTGCTGGTAAACCCTGGCTAGCCTGTGTAATGTGGAATTCCATTGCGTGGGCACGTCGCACAACAGTCAGTGAGCTGGCAGTTGTAAGTGCCGTTGCACTGCCCTGAGAGTGGAAGCATCTGTGGTTGACTTGCGGAAATGCGCACAGATGCGTCGCACCTTGGTGAGCAAATCAGACAAATTGGGTCTTGAGGAACCGCTGATCCACAAGATTGAACACGTGGGCCAGGCATGGCACATGTGTGAGTCTGCCGAGTTGCAGAGCCGCCACCAGGTTACCCCCGTTGTCACACACAACCATGCCTGGTTTGAGGTTCAGCCAAAGATCGGTCTGCGCCGTGATGCCCTGTAACAGCTCTTGGGCGGTGTGCCTCTTGTCACCTAAGCTCAGCAGTTTCAGCACCGCCTGTTGGCACTTAACCACGACAGTGCTGCTGCGCCTAGAGCTACCGACTGAAGACGCCGTGCTCACGGATGGTAATTGAGAGTAGGAGGAGGAGGGGTTGGAGGAAGAGGCATAATAAGTCTGAGAAACCGTGACCGAGGTAGGCCCCGAAATCCTCGGTGTGGGCAGCACATGAGCGGCCCCAGGGTCAGACTCGGTCCCAGCCTCCACCAAGTTAACCCAATGTGCCGTCAGGGAGATATAGTGTCCCTGCCTGCCAGCACTTGTCCACGTGTCTGTGGTTAGGTGGACCTTGTCAGTAACCGCGTTGGTCAGGGCATGGATGATGTTCTCTGACACGTGCTGGTGTAGGGCTGGGACGGCACATCATGAAAAATAGTGGCGGCTGGGGACCAAGTACCGAGGGACAGCCACCGCCATCAGGTTGCGGAAAGCCTCAGTCTCTACCAGCCTATAGGGCAACATCTCCAGGCTCAGCAGTTTGGAGATGTGGACGTTTAGGGCTTGTGCATGTGGGTGGGTGGGTGGAATTGTATTTGCGCTTGCGCTCAAATGTCTGATGTAAAGACAGCTGAACGCTGCGCTGGGACACATTGGTGGAGGGGGTGGGGGAATATGGAGGTGAAGGGGTGGTTGTAGGGTGGTCGGCGGTCGTGCCTGGGTCCTGGGCGTGGGGTTGGCTCGCAAAGCCAGCATGTGACACAGGGGAAGGATTAGTGGTGTGACCCGCAGGAGGTGAACGGCCTTGGTTCCACTGAATCAGGTGTTTAGCACTCATATGCCTGCGCATGCTGGTAGTGGTGGCTCCCCTGCTGATCCTGGTGTGGCACAGGTTGCACACCACAGTCCGTCGGTCATCCTCACTTTCTTTAAAGAACCTCCAGACATGCGAACAGCTAGGCCTCGGTACGGGAGCTTCACTCTGTGAAACAGTTGCTGATCTACTTGCTCTGGCCCTGCTTCTCCCTCTGGCCACCCCACTGCCTTTTCCAACCTGTTCTGGTGCTGCACTTGCCTCCCCCTCAGAAGCATTGTCTTGACTAGGCTTACGAACCCAGCATCGTGTCAGTCACCAGCTATTCCTCCGATTCCTCACTCTGCGCCCCCCCTCGGACTTAATGCCCTGACAACAACGTCACTGTCTGACAACTGTGTCTCATCATCATCATCATCATGCGACACCTCTTGACACACTACTTGCACAAAGTCCACACTCTCATCACCCACAGACTGCGAAAGTTTGAAATTTTGGGCATCGGGAAAGAGCAACTGCTCAGGTTGCTGCTGAGCAGTGGTTTGTGTCTCTGGGTAGGGTCCTGAAAAGAGTTCCTGTGAGTATGCCGGATCTGAATCCATATTTTCCATGGGGGGGGCAGGCTGGGGGGAAGGAGGTTGAGCTGGAGGTGCTAGAGGTCTACTCCATTGGCAAGCGTGGGTGGACTGCGTGGAAGACTGGGTGGTGGATAAATTACTGGACACATTATCCGCTATCCACGTCATCACCTGTTCGCACTGTTGTGGTTTCAATAGTGGTGTACCACGTGACCCTGTAAGTTGTGAGATGAAGCTCGGGAGCGAAACTCTGCGGCGTTCCACTGCTCCCTCATCAGTAGGTACTGTGTCACCCTGCCCAGGACCACGGCCTCTGCCCCCTACATCACTTGGATGCCCACACCCACGTCCTCGTCCTCAACCCTTACCCCTGGGGTTCACCATTTTGTATATTCACTAAACTGTAGAATGAATATCTGAGGCCAAAACTGTATTCAGTAGACAGTAGAATTACTATCTGAGGCAAAAAAACATATTCTCTAGACTCCGGCTACTGCACCGCACACCACTCAATTTTTCACTGGACTTTAGTATATATAACTGAGAGAAAAAATGTATTCTCTAGACTGCGGCTACTGTACTGCACACCACTCAATTTTTCACTGGACTGTAGTATATATAACTGAGAAAAAACATAGTCTTTAGACTGTGGCTACTGTACCGCACACGACAGAATTTTTTACTGCACTGTAGTATACATAACTGAGGGAAAGAACGTAGTCTTTAGACTCCGGCTACTGTACCGCACACGACTTAATTTTTCACTGCACTGTAGTATATATAACTGAGAGAAAGAACGTAGTCTTTAGACTCCGGCTACTGTACCGCACACGACAGAATTTTTCACTGCACTGTAGTATATATAACTGAGAGAAAAAATGTAGTCTTTAGACTGCAGCTATTGTACCGCACACCACTCAGTTTTTCTCTGGACTGTAATATATATAACTGAGAGAAAAAAACGTACTCTTTAGACTGCGGCTACTGTACCGCACACCATTCAATTTTTCACTGGACTGTAATATATATAACTGAGAGAAAAAAATGTACTCTTTAGACTGCGGCTACTGTACCGCACACCATTCAATTTTTCACTGGACTGTAGTATATATAACTGAAAGAAAGAACATAGTCTTTAGACTGCGGCTACTGTACCGCTCACAACATAATTTTTCACTGCACTGTAGTATATATAACTGAGAGAAAAAACGTACTCTTTAGACTGCGGCTACTGTACCGCACACTACAGAATTGTTCACTGCACTGTAGTATATATAACTGAGAGAAAAAACGTATTCCCTAGACTGCACTACAGATCCCAGCAAGCCAAGGTACAGCAGTAGCAAAAATGAGTACTGAGAGGACTTTTTGCCAATTTCTTTTGGGTCTTTGTGGACCACGTGCTTTTCCCTTTCTGCCACCAGTCGTTGTGCAGTGTGCAGCCAAGATGGTGGTAGCTGCACTACAAGTCCCAGCCAGCAGCCTGGAGGAGACCAAAAAAAAGGTGCTTGTAGCCCTTAAAAGGGCTTTTGGGTTCTTTGAGGATGATTCCTGCCTAACCAAAATCTAAATTGAGGCCCTAACACTCTCCCTGACAGACAGCAGCTCTGTCCCTAATCTCATCCAGGCGGCGTCTGAGGCGAGCAGCGCGGGACCAGATTCTTATATTCCCAGGTCATCTGATCTGGCCAGCCAATCCCTGCTATCGACTTGTAGGGGTTCCACGTGATGCTAGGGGGTACCAAAGACTCTCCTTGCTCGTTGATTGGCTGAGAAAAAGGCGCCTTACATGCAGGAAGAGGAGGATGTCATTTCCTCGAGTATCGCGAGATGCTCGTCCAAGTATCGAGCATGTATGAATACCCTAATGCTCGAACGAGCTTGGACGAGCATGTTCGCTCATCTCTACTCATATGAGTACCCTGTACATTATGTGCACTATAAAACAGGATTTCACAGAGGAAATAATTATGGATTTCACATTTAGTGGGGAGGTGGCATACATTTGGAATTTAAATTGGGGTCAAGACACCATAAAAAGCTATTCAGTACTGAAAATCAACATTATTAAAAGCTTTACTCTTATTTAATTATGACATAAAATCAAAATGCTTCTGAATTAACAGATGATTGGATGACTAGTTGACCACTTTTAACTGCATATATACTGTATATGTAATGTGGTATGCTTTACTAGAATAGGATACAAATATTCACTAATAAAACATTTGCAAATTATAATATCAAGTGACATTGATGTGTGTAGACTGTTTATTGTTAATAATAATTTATACTTATTTTTTTTTTTAAATATATTTCCATTACCTGACTATGGGGACATGGATCTCGTCTGAGTTTCAGCAACGGTAGTTCCAGTGATTTGATTTACAAATATCTAGCAAAAGGAAATTTAAGGCCCCTTTACATTGCTCAATTGAGCAGATGATTGTTGAGAAGGAAGTAGAGATGTGTGAACCAGCCGAGATTTGTTTTCGGTCCAATTCGTCAAATGTTTTAAAAAGTTTGGTTCGTATTTTGCATTGCGGACCATTGGATGCAGATCACAGACTTCATTCAAGTGAGTGGGCCCTATGGTACAAAGCACGGGTCTGGCTGGCACACTTAGTATAGAGCCCTTAGTATATAACCAATTCTAGCATCCTAGGACATATACAGTACCGACCAAAAGTTTGGACACACCTTCTCATTCAAAGAGTTTTCTGTATTTTCATGACTATGAAAATTGTAGATTCACACTGAAGGCATCAAAACTATGAATTAACACATGTGGAATTATATACTTAACAAAAAAGTGTGAATCAACTGTAAATATGTCTTATATTCTAGGTTCTTCAAAGTAGCCATCTTTTGCTTTGATTACTTCTTTGCACACTCTTGGCATTCTCTTGATGAGCTTCAAGAGGTAGTCACCTAAAATGGTTTTCACTTCACAGGTGTGCCCTGTCAGGTTTAATAAATGGGATTTCTTGCCTTATAAATGGGGTTGGGACCATGAGTTGTGTTGGGCAGAAGTCTGGAGGTTACACAGCTGATAGTCCTACTGAATAGACTGTTAGAATTTGTATTATGGCAAGAAAAAAGCAGCTAAGTAAAGAAAAATGAGTGGCCATCATTACTTTAAGAAATGAAGGTCAGTCAGTCCGAAAAATTGGGAAAACTTTGAAAGTGTCCCCAAGTGCAGTCGCAAAAACCATCAAGCGCTACAAAGAAACTGGCTCACATGAGGACCGCCCCAGGAAAGGAAGACCAAGAGTCACCTCTGCTGTGGAGGATAAGTTCATCCGAGTCACCAGCCTCAGAAATGGCAGGTTAACAGCAGCTCAGATTAGAGACCAGGTCAATGCCACACAGAATTCTAGCAGCAGACACATCTCTATAACAACTGTTAAGAGGAGACTGTGTGCAGCAGGCCTTCATGGTAAAATAGCTGCTAGGAAACCACTGCTAAGGACCGTCAACAAGCAGAAGAGACTTGTTTGGGCTAAAGAACACAAGGAATGGACATTAGACCAGTGGAAATCTGTGCTTTGGTCTGATGAGTCCAAATTTGAGATCTTTGGTTCCAACCACCGTGTCTTTGTGCGACGCAGAAAAGGTGAACGGATGGACTCTACATGCCTGGTTCCCACCGTGAAGCATGGAGGAGGAGTTGTGATGGTGTGGGGGTGCTTTGCTGGTGACACTGTTGGGGATTTATTCAAAATTGAAGGCATACTGAACCAGCATGGCTACCACAGCATCTTGCAGCGGCATGCTATTCCACCCGGTTTGCATTTAGTTGGACCATCATTTATTTATCAACAGGACAATGACCCCAAACACACCTCCAGGCTGTGTACGGGCTATTTGACCAAGAAGGAGAGTGATGGGGTGTTATGTCAGATGACCTGGCCTCCACAGTCACCAGACCTGAACCCAATCGAGATGGTTTGGGGTGAGCTGGACCGCAGAGTGAAGGCAAAAGGGCCAACAAGTGCTAAGCATCTCTGGGAACTCCTTCAAGACTGTTGGAAAACCATTTCAGTTGACTACCTCTTGACGCTCATCAAGAGAATGTCAAGAGTGTGCAAAGCAGTAATCAAAACAAAAGGTGGCTACTTTGAAGAACCTAGAATATAAGACATATTTTCAGTTGTTTCACACTTTTTTGTTAAGTATATAATTCCACATGTGTTAATTCATAGTTTTGATGCCTTCAGTTTGAATCTACAATTTTCATAGTCATGAAAATACAGAAAACTCTTTGAATGAGAAAGTGTGTCTAAACTTTTGGTCTGTACTGTATATGATGCGAGTTTGAATATAATCAATGAGCCCCCCGAAAAATTGATTGAGAATGTGTTTGTGAACACAGAAATAAAGTTAAATGGATTTAGGCCTAAGTTTCTTATTTCTCACAGATACTTTTCTGAGCGCGTCTGTGTGTTGGTGTTGATTAGAGTTGAATAACGTTTTCAAAAATTCGATTTGACTTTTGCAATGAGCTTCGTAAATGTGCGTCTTTATGAATTAATTTGGCACGAAGTGCATTAATTAGGTCTATCCCAGCATGCAGTTAAACTTTAGGTAGAATGTATCCTGGTCAGTGGTTCTCAACTCCAGTCCTCAGGACCCACCTGCCAGTCATGTTTTCAGGATTTCCTTAGTATAGAGCAGCTGATATAATTAGCGTCCATCCATCAGGATTTACCACAGGTATTCATTCTGTGGAATATTCCCAAATCCTGACTGGCAGGTGGGTCCTGAGGACTGGAGTTGAGAACCACTGATCCTGGTGTACATTACTGTGAATTTCAGCAACATGCATAGCTAGTCCCTTCTGGTAGTGAAACAGTTACTGTGCGTCAGAATTACAGGCAGGTCACATTTATGGATGTGCACATCATCGTCGAGACCACCAATACTCATAGCTCATGCCTAGATAAACCAAAAGAAAAGCACACAGCAGCCTTAATTAAAGAAAAAAAAATTATGTGTGCCCCTACAGGAGCTGTGTCCCAATTACTCTTTAGTGGAACAAAATAAGAACATAGAGGCAGCTCCAATGAAGTAGTGGAGAAAAAAAGGTTCTTTTAATCCATGTTGTGGCAGTGCAATCACATGCTTCTGTTAACTGTAGATTTACTGTGCATCACTATTAGATTTAGTTCACACTTCACTTATTTGGTCAGTTATTCTCATCAGTTACTGTCAGCCAAAAGCAGGTGTGGGTCAAAACCACAGAACAGGTGCAGATCTATTCATGATACCTAATCAGAGAGTAAGCTTGGCTCCTGAATTTGCCTCACAAAAAGTGATGGAAATAACTGACTAAATAACAGACGAGGCGAGGGCACTCCAACTTACAGGTCAGTGTTAGCATCAGATCTAGTTTATCGGCATGGACTTAACCGTGCAATGGCCCAAGATTCAAGTAGTGGCCCCATGACAGTGGGGATGGTGTCAGCATTAAGGCTGTGTTCATTTAACTGTTTATTTTTCTGTTCTTCTGATTTGTCAGAAGAACAGCCCAAAAAAGGTATCCTATATTTTGAGCATCCGCCTTCAAACTGTCAGTATTTGGTCAGCAATTGATCAGTATTTGTAAGGCAAAAACAGGAGTGGGTCCAAAACACATAACATGTGATGGAAATATTTGCATGTCTTCTGTGTTTTGTACCCACTCCTGCTTTTGGCTTCCAAATCGTGATGCAAAATACTGACGTGTGATAGAAGCCTTATGGACGCTCAAAATGACCCTGTTTTTTAATTTCTGTTCCTCTGTTTTCAATATGGCAAAAAGAGATACAATAGTGTCCCTCTTACAGACTGATGAAGGTGGCAACAGCATGAAGAGTCACAATAGTGGCGCCGTAACAAAGTGGTGAGGGTGGCAACAGCATGAAGAGTCACAATAGTGGCTCCGTAATATAGTGGTGAGGGTGGCAACAGTATGAAGAGTCACAATAGTGGCCCCAGAACAGAGTGGTGAGGGTGGAAACAGCATGAAGAGTCACAATAATGAACCCGAAACAGAGTGGGAAGAGGGGGGCAACAAAAGCGGCAGTAACAGCACAAGATGGTGACAGATCACAGTAGGTGCACATGGCAATAGAGGCAGCCTGTGCATGGCAACAGGCAGGTGGCAACATCAGAATAGTGACAGCAGCAAGCCAATTGTCATAATTTTATGGTATGGGAGCACACTACAGTCAGATCATTACTGCTAGAATGATCTAGTCTGTTGCATCAGTCATCAGTGACCGGAAATCCTGGTTGATCCACCTGATTCATCTTTATAAAGGTTAGTCTCTCAACATTTTGTCTTGAAAGACGAGTTCTCTTTGGGGTAACTATGCCACCCACCTCATTATATACCTACCCTGATGCCACAGTACTGGCCAGGCAGGAAAGCTTGCCCAGGGCAAACTTGGCCAGTTGTGGCCAGAATTTATTTTTGGCTGTCCAGTAGTCCAGGGGATCTGGGTCCTGGAGTGACGGTGTGATCCAAGTATGCCACCACCTGCTGGTTCAGGTTCTCCTCCATGCCCTACTGCTGCTGGGTGGTTTCTCCTTTATGCGGATGTAGAAAAGTGTGTATTAGAGACTCAAGACTTAAGCTTCTGCCTATGGAGCTGGTGTTGCTCCTGCTCCCCCCTCCAGCAGTCATAGCAGTGGAGCATGATGTCAGAGAGTCCCCCTGGTTACACTTTCATGAGGATGGGACAATGTTGCACGTAGGCAGCGACCAAACAACTACATATCTTCATAGTAGTTGAATTTTTCATCCATCTCAGAAGGTATAAAAAAAGGCCCCCCAGTAGTCATTCCTCTACCAAACAGTGATAACAGTGGCTGTCACTATGCAAGCAATTCAGCATGCATCTGGCCATTTGTACAAGGGACTCGGAGGGAATCCCTGCCTGCATCTTCACTGCATATTGTGTATATCTGTTATCACCTGAGATCATGTTGAAGAGTGAGTCAACCATTCCAGTACAGCTGGATTTTTGGTCAAAACACGACCAAAGGATGAAAGTGGCAACTCATGCCTGTTGCTGCAGCTGCTGCTGCCACCTGCCCCTTTTTATGCTGTTACTTGTGCCGGCTGCAGCAACATTTTTGCCACTGCTCTTTTGAGGGCCCATGCCCTAACATAGTGTACCATACCTCCCGACCGTCCCGAATCCAGCGGGACTGTCCCGGATTACAGTGGCAGTCCTGCTGTCCCGGTATGGGGGAAGTATGTCCCGGTTTCCGGCAGCTGTCCCTGCATCCATAGGACGCAGAGACAGTTGCCTGAATGGTAATGAAGCAGAGAGCCGGCATCGTCGGCACAAGGTGGACATATTACTGGGGGACAATATATTACTGGGGGCACAATGTGGACATGTTACTGGGGGCACAACATTACTGGGGAGCACAAATGTGGGCATATTACTGGGGGCACAACATAAACTGCAGAGCACAATGTGACACATTAGTGGGAGCACAACATTACTGGGGAGCACAATGTGGGCGTATTAGAGAGGGGCACAATGTGGGCATATTACAGGGGGGCACAATGTGGGCATATTACTGGGGGCACAATGTGGGAATATTACTGGGGGCACATAACTGGGCATGTTACTGGTGGCACATAACTGGGCATATTACTGGGGGCACATAACTGGGGAATAATTAATATGTGGGGCAGTAAGGGGACTGGATGGGATTAGGTGTATAGTTATGTTTTGGGCGGAGTCTAGTGGCGAAAAAATTTGCTTCGCGCGCCGCACAATTTGTCCCTCTTTATCCATTTTCAAAGTTGGGAGGTATGGTGTACAGTAACTGACTCAGTAATGTAACTATGTAACTAAGTATGAATGGTACAGCAGATGAACGAGATAAAAGTGCCTATATATTAGACCACCTGTTGACAGTGGGTCTGATGTACAGTAAGTCTATGTATATCAGAACATATTAAGTCTTAATGGTGCAGCATGTGAACTAAATAAACATGTCTATATGTTAGATTGCCTGTTGACAATTAGTCTGATGCACAGTAAGTCTATGTAAAACAGAGTAGTATTAATGGCACAGCAAGTGTAATAGATAAACACTCCTATATTAGATCACCCTACTAAAGTATAAAAGGCACAACAAGTAAACTAGATAAATGTGCCTATATATTAGACTGCCTCTTGACGCTGAGTCTAACGCACATTAAGTCTAAGTATAACGGATTAAGTATGAATGGCACAGCAAGTGAACTAAACATGCCTACATATTAGACCGCTTGTTGACACTGAGTCTGATGCACAGTAAGTCTGTGTGTAATAGAATAGATTAAGTATAAATGGTGCAGCGGGTGAACTAGATAGACGCTTTTATGTTTTAGACCGCCTGTTGACGCTGAGTATGATGCACAATAGGTCTATGCACAACAGACATGATTAAGTATGAATGTTGCAACAGGTGAACTAGATAAATGTGCCTATATATTAGACCAGATATTGACAATGAGTCTGATGCACAAAACGTCTATGTATAACAAAACAGATTAAGTATAAATGGCACAGCAGGTTAACTTCATAAATGTCCCTGTATATTAGACCACCTGTTGACAATGAGTCTGATGCATAGTAACTCTATGTATAACAGAACAGATTAA
Organism: Rhinella marina; assembly: GCA_900303285.1. Taxonomy (NCBI): domain Eukaryota; kingdom Metazoa; phylum Chordata; class Amphibia; order Anura; family Bufonidae; genus Rhinella; species Rhinella marina. The sequence goes on from ONZH01005690.1 coordinate 86,678, forward strand.
GAATAAATAGCACAGAAGTTGAACAAGATGAACAAGACGATTACATTGAGCCTGCACTGTCCCTATGCTCTTCGTACAGTATCTAAAATCTCCCTACGATCTTTCAGCATTGTCTCTGCACTATCCCTATACAATATTCTACAATTAAACACTTTCTGAAACACTGTCCCTATCGCTTGCCATATATCTCTCCCTATGCTCAATTGACAGTGAAATGGTGGTGACTGCACAGGATGAGGTTTTTATAGAGAGGTGACATCACATGGGATGGTTATCTACTGACTGGCTGGTTCCACAGCAATATGGGGCACATCGGGTTCCCGGGCTTCTTACTTTCACTTTGTAACACGCATAGCCATCATTTTAGGAAAAGAACAATTCACAAAGCTCAAGGAAATTCAGATTCGTGGCAAATTGAATTTTTCCTGGAATTCAAATAGAAGTCAATTTCTTCACTTCAATTTGCTCAACACTAGTGAGCTAGTCAACTATATGCTAGTTTAATTAAATTAAACAAGTCCCAAAATAAGCTTGTACACCATCCGATAGCTGGCCACATTGCATTGTTTCTCGGCCACGCATTCTGTTATTGATGGCTGACAATGGAGCAGAGGAGGAGGAGGAGTTGATCACTTATATGCTGGTTTAATGAAAATAAAATGTAATCATGTGTAGAGATAAATGAATGTTAACGGATTATTAAGGAACATGCTTCACAGTCAATTTCATGTTAACACTCTAAGGTAGATTGCTGCCCTACCCTGAGTCTTGTACCAATCATATGGTTTAATTAAATTTAACAATCCCGCCCCAAAAAATTCCAACCTTATGGAAATGGAATTCACGGAAATAGACAATTGAGGATTGATGCTCAATTTCACCTTAACACTCACAGGTAGATTGCTGCTATACCATATGTTTTACTACAGTAAATATACATATATACTGGTTAATTAAATTGAAGCCCCCCCACCCAAAAAAAAACAATTGTGGAACATCTATTATTATGGCTCTATGCTGTGCCATTCCTTTATTATTTGCACTAGAAGTTATATGTGGATTGTTATTTGCCTTCAGTAAAGGAACAGAGGGGAGGTAACAAGTTGGGGGTGTGTCCCTGCACAGACTGAACATGGCAGCACTGATTGGATAGAGTGAGTCTGTGCAGGGACATACCCCCAACTGGTCACCTCCCCTCTGTTCCCTTACTGAAGGCAAATAGCAATTCACATATAACTTCTAGTGCAAATAATAAAGGAATGGTACAACATAGAGCCATAAGAATAGATGTTCCAGAATTGTTAGTACGTGGGGAATGCATGAAGCTATTAAAATAGGCATGTCAGGAGTGGTGAAAGGTCCTCTTTAACGCTCACAGGTAGATTGCTGCTATACCTTGTGTATTGCTGCAGTAATCACGTATATATGCTGGTTTATAAAATTTAACAAGTCTCAATAAAATATATTATTCCTTTCTAACCATGTAAAAACTGAATATATGGAAACAGCCAGTTGAGGCCTGATCCTTAATATCACATTAACATTTCTAAGTAAATTGTTACCCTAGCCTGTGTACTGGTTTACTGATCACCTATATGCTAGTTTAATTAAATTGAACAAGTCCCAAAAAATAAAATTTCATCCGTGTGGAAACTGAATAAACATAAATGGATGACTGAGGTTTGACGCTCAATTGCACATTAACACTCACAGTTAGATTGCTGGACTACCCTGTGTAGCATTGCAGTAATCACATATATATGCTGGTTATTTAAATTAAACAATCCCCCGATGGTATTCATGCAAATGGACGAATGATGCTCAACGGCCTATTCTAAACACATAATTCTTCTTTGTAATCCAAGCCTTTCCATTCACTGTCCCTGGCAATATAATACAAGCTTGATTGATTTCTGTCGCTAAGATCATTTTTCTGGCAGACACCTTAACACCCAACCACTCTCTTTCACAGCCCAGTACAGAATGGCATTCTGCTCATTCTGCTAGGGAACCTCCCTGCCTGCTGCAGCATTGATTGGCTCATCCAGGATGTCTGTCAGTCTGGGAGTCAATCAGGGCAAGCCCTTCTGCCAACTTCCTGTTAGGGTCATGTGAGACCCCTTCCTCTTTCTCCCTAATGTTTTTTTCCCACTGACATGTGCACTAAAATGGTCCCTTCCACATTATGGGGAGGAGCAATCATTAATGTATTTGCTCTTCCCCATACAGAATCATTATTTGCTGACAGCAAAGGGCTGTTTAGGCTACTTTCACACTAGCGTTTTAAAATTCCGGTATTGAGTTCCGTCATAGGGGCTCAATACCAGAATAAAACGCTTCAGTTTTGTCCCCATTCATTGTCAATGGGGACAAAACTGAACTGAAGACAACGGAATGCTCCTGAAAGCATTCCCTTCTGTCTTCAGACCGGAGAACAAACCGCAGCATGCTGCGGTTTGCTCTCCGGTCCAGGCATCCGCACCAAGACGGATCCGGAATGACCCCCAATGCAAGTCAATGGGGGTGGATCCGTCTGGTGTGACCATAATGGTAACCGGATCCGCCCTCCATTGACTTTCAATGGAGTCCATTACGGATCCGGCTACACATAGACACATACAGACACAGACACACACATAAACATAAACATACACACACATATAGACATACAAACACACATACATACTTACATGCTCCCCGGCAGGTCTTCGGAGCGTCAGGGACAGGAGGGCTCACACAGGTCACGATTCCCCACAGCGCCCTCTGCTGGGCGCCTGGTGGAATCGTCATGATTCCACCAGGCGCCCAGCAGAGGGCGCTGTGCGGAATCGTGACCTGTGTGAGCCGTCCTGTCCCTCTGACGCTCCGAAGACCTGCCGGGGAGCATGTAAGTATGTATGTGTGTTTGTATGTCTATATGTGTGTGTATGTTTATGTGTATGTATGTACTGTGTGACATGTGTGGGGCCGGAGCGCGGTTCCGGCTCCACACATGTCACTGCGGCAGGCCTGATCCGGCAGCAACCTTCACCTGCCGGATCAGGCCTGCCGCCAGTGTGAAAGTAGCCTTAGACAGTACAATCTGCTGCCAGAAAAAAAATTTAGGTGATTACATGAACAATCTTATTACTCAACAAACAAATATTTCACTTGTTCATCTGGTAATCAACGGCGTCTTTACACCAGCAAGTTATTGCTAATGAGCATTTATATGAATGCTTGTTAGCGATAATCTGACCGATGTTCAGGCAGGGTAAAGGGCCTTAAAAGGGTTGTGAAAGAATGAGGTGGAGTTTGGCAAAAACTCCCCATTTGGCTGAACCTGTAAAGGAAAGATTACTTACCTGTCTCCTCCAAGCATGCGATGCTCTGCTGGGCTTCCTCTATGTCTACATCCAGTTTGACATCACCGCAGCCAATCACTCTCCTTATGTCATGACAAATGTTCACGTGATGCAAGGGGATCTGGCCTCTGCCACGGCCAATGATTGCCTGCCGCAATGTTAAACCAGATGTTGACATTGAGGGAGCCTAAGGGAGCATCGCAGGGCTGTAGGAGACGGAACAGTTAGCCAGGGCTGGAAAGTATGTAAGTAGTCTTTTCTTTACAAGTCTGACAAAATGGAGGCACCTGTAAAGGAAAGATTACTTGCAAAACCCCTTAAAGGCAGAAAATAGTCTATTGACTTCTGTACAATAGTTACTGTAACTGGGAGGAGCTGTGTTGTCTATTCAATCATTTGTTGTCAATAGTGTGATCCTGTATTATCTGACTTCAGCTTTATAATGAAAGTGCTATCTTTCAATGTAATCCTGCTCTCTAATAATAGTGAAAAGACTGGTGTAAAGTTATTACTAAAACAGAAAAAAGGTATGTGGCCACCTTTTGTAAGACTCAGTGGCCAGTATGAAAACTGCAAACTTTCAGGATTTTTTTTCATATTGATGATATGAGTAATTTTAAAACACACCAACAAATATGTATTAAACATAAATATCTGCTTTTATATAACAATAGAACATTTCCTGATGGTAAGTACCCTGTAAATTGTGGTTTAAGGCTTCATATTACTTAATTTGAAGTACTAGTGAACAGCTTGGTGATGTATAATTATTTACTCTCCCTGAAATTAAAATCTCTCACAAATGCTAAATTCCAGCTGCTTCTAGTTATATCTGATATCATATCACTTCCCCATGGTATATACCAGTGATGGCTAACCTCCGGCACTCTATCTGTGGTGAAACTACAACTCCCAGTATGCTCCATTCATTTCTATGGAGTTCTGAGAACAGCCAAGTAAGTGTTATCTTGGGAGTTGTAGTTTTACCACAGCTGGAGTGCTGGAGGCTAGCCATCACATGTATATCTCTTAATAATATAAAAATGAGTTTCTGTCTGTCTGTCTGTTCTCTATGCGCGACCAAACTACTGGACCGATTTTCACCAAATTCGGCACACAGGTACATCAGGTGTCCGGGAAGGTTTTAGACCAGGTCTCATCTCTCTAGGAAATACCGTTCCTGAGATATTCCCAAAATATGATCTCCATTAGCCAACATTACAACTGGGAACTTTGGTTTTAAACTCCAACTGCCATTCTCTGCAAAGGCACACACAGGGAGGGCAGGTTTCCATAACAACCAGGTAATTATCAGCAGCTGAGGATCTCATCCATTTCTATTTACTGACACTGTTAAAGGTATTCCTGTTACCATAAATATAACTTATGTGTTTTTCTATTACTACAGTTCAGTAGTAATAAAAGATGTTTTCCTCCACTGCTGCCTATTGCGTGGGCTCATAAATAAGCATGGTATTGACCTTTAATTCAGGCCACCCTAAAAGAAGTACTTAAAACCCCCGCCCCAGGTCTCACTAAGCCACACCCCCAACGCTGTCAGGCCACACCCCCTTTCACTCCGCAGCCAACAGAGATTGAAAAAATAAAGGTAAAAATCAACTTCTGTCAGCTGCAGGGATGGGTGGGAGGTTGACTTTCTTTCTGCAACAACACACACAAACATTAAATAAAATAGATTAAATACACCCATGCGAAGCGTCTTGCTAATCCACGCCCCCGACTCTGTCAGGTCACGCCCCCTCCCACTCCGCAGCCAATGGGAATTGAAAAAATTAAGGTAAAAATAAACTTCTGTTTTCTGCAGGGGTGGGAGGGTGAATTTCTCTCTGCAACGACACACAAAAATTTTAGATGAAATAGACTAATTATAGACTACAACCGTTCGAAGCCTTTTGCTAAGCCATGCCCCGTCTCTGTCAGGCCACGCCCCCTCTCACTCCGCAGCCATTCTGCAACGAAACACAGAAACATTAAATGAAATAGATTAAATGCACCTATGCGAAGCGCTTTGCTAAGCCACGCCCCGACTCTGTAAGGCCACATCCCCTCCCACTCCGCAGCCAACAGGGATTGAAAAAATAAAGGTAAAAATCAACTTCTGTCAGCTGCAGGGATGGGTGGGAGGTTGACTTTCTTTCTGCAACGACACACAGAAACATTAAATGAAATAGATTAAATACACCCATGTGAAGCGTCTTGCTAATCCACGCCCCCGACTCTGTCAGGTTACGCCCCCTCCCACTCCGCAGCCAACGGGGATTGAAAAAATAAAGGTAAAAATAAACTTCTGTTTGCTGCAGGGGTGGGAGGGTGAATTTCTCTCTGCAACGACACACAAAAATTTTAGATAAAATAGACTGATTATAGACTACAACTGTTCGAATCGTCTTGCTAAGTCACGCCCCAAACTCTGTCAGACCACGCCCCCTCCCACTCTGCAGCCATTCTGAAACGACACACAGAAACATTAAATGAAATAGATTAAATCACCTATGCGAAGCGCTTTGCTAAGCCACACCCCCAACTCTGTCAGGTCATGCCCCCTCCCACTCCGCAGCCAACAGGGATTGAAAGAATGAAGGGAAAAATAAACTTCTGTCAGCTGCAGGGGTGGGAGGGTGAATTTCTCTCTGCAATGACACACAAAATTTTAGATGAAATAGACTAATTTCAGACTACAACCGTTCAAAGCATCTTGATAATCCACACCCCCAACTCTGCCAGGCCACGCCCCCTCCCACTCCGCAGGCAACGGGGATTGAAAAAAATCAGCTGCAGGGGTGGGAGGGTGAATTTCTCTCTGCAACGACTCACAAAAATCGTAGATGAAATTGACTAATTTTAGACTACGACCATTCAGTACTAATAAAAGATGTTTTTATCCACTGCTACCCATTGCGGGTCCCCATAAATTACCATGTCATCGAACTGTAATTCATGCCACTCTGACCCCCGCCCCAGATCTCGGGAAACCATGCTCCGACTCTGTCAGGCCACGCCCCCTCCCACTCCGCAGCCAACGGGGATTGAAAAAATGAAGGTAAAAATCAACTTCTGTCAGCTGCAGGGGTGGGAGGGAAGTTGGATTTCTTTCTGCAACAACATACAGAAACATTAAATGAAATAGATTAAATATACCCGTGCAAAGCAATGTTTTCTTCCACTGTTACCCATGGCGTGTCCTCATAAATTACCATGGCATCGACCTGTAATTCTGGCCACCATCAAAAGAAGGACTTAAAACCCCGCCCCAGGTCTTGCAAAGTCACGCCCCCGACTCAGTCAGGCCATGACACCTCCCACTCCGCAGCCAATGGAGATTGAACAATTGAAGGTAAAAATCAACATCTGTCAGCTGCAGGGATGGGAGGGAAGATGACTTTCTCTCTGCAACGACACACAGAAACATTAAATGAAATAGATTAAATATACCCGCGCAAAGCAATGTTTTCTTCCACTGCTACCCATTGTGTTTCCTCAAATTACCATGGCATTAACCTATAATTCAGGCCACCCTGAAATGAAGGACTTAACCCCCCCCCGTGTCCCATTAAACCACACCCCCTCCCACTCCACAGCCAATAGGGATTGAAAAAATGAAGGTAAAAATCAATTTCTGTCAGCTGCATTGACTTTCTCTCTGCAGCGACACACAGAAACATTAAATAAATAGCTGAAATATACCCAGGCGAAGTCGGGTCTTTCTGCTAGTACTGTATAAATGCCATTTATTGATGCCTTAGAATTAAAATCTAATAATACAGATAATAATCAATTACATTATTATCACCATTGATGATTTAATATTATATTGAAAGATGAATACTTACATTTTAAAGAATATTAAACTGTTCTCATTATCTTTGCATGGATTAACACGGCAAAACGATTTAATTAATGAAAAAAAAGTTCTTATACCTGGTGAAATCTGTTTATTAGGATTAATAATTTAGTTGGCAGATAGTAGCACAGCAACCAAGTGACATATGATTTAGTGCATAAAATTGGGTTGGAAAGCTTTAATAGATTTCCAGCAAGACATATACTTTGATTAACCTACTATGGAAACACATTTGTCTAGGGAACTGATGCTCAGCTGCGTATTTACCGTAGCATGCATGAATGGACATGGCATGATAGGTTGCCTTATGTACACAATAAATTACAGGCATGTGTGAAACTAAAAAAAATGTTTTGGTGGCTAAAAATAAAAAAATGCATTTACGTAACATTATATGATAGTATTTATAAAACAGAAATATTGTAAAATTTGATCCTTCTTTTATGGATCACTAGATTTTGTCCATCATTAAATTTTGGGATCATATGAGTAATGTTAAATAAACTGATCTATATTACTATATTTAACCTATGAGATAGGAAGAGGGAGTCAGTTAACTTTTACAACTCTGCAGCTAATCATTGTAGGGACACACCTACTACAATATATCACTACAGTGCTGGTCCTTTGGTTAAGGAATGTATGTCTTTGGCAGCACTCTATGCATAACAGGTATTCAGAGGAAACAGGAGGGTGAAGATGTGTGAGTAGGTGTCTGATAATTGCTAGGAGGGATTATTAGATGCTGATATAATAATTTAGTTCACAGAAAGTCAGCCACACAGGAGAGACTGGCCTCCTGTATGCACAAGAGAGCAAGCTTTTGGACTGGTAGTCAGATTAGGGATCCCAAGACAAAAGTACTCACAGTGAAAGAGTTCAAAAAGCATAGAATCAGTTGAGCTGGGATGAGCTACTAGAATAGTGACATTTATCCATTGATCAGTATTAATTGAAATGTGGTATACTTTGGTCAATAGGGTACTCCAAGTGTGCAGAAACGTGTCATGTGCATTACTATTCATTAACAAAATATATGCCAGCGGGTTTCTCAACTGATATGCTACATTATATATATGCATGAGAAATATATGAAGGTCTGACAATGACATAAAAACGTACAATGTTGAAAGCAGTTGAAAGGCAATTTTGAATCCACAATCTGTTGTTATGCTTCATAAAGGTTTAATGAAAATGGTCCATATTTTTTTGCTAGAAGTGAGGAGAAAATTTAAAGTTACTAATCTAGTCCTTTTGTTTTAATGATCTATGTCCCTATGTGGGGTTACAAGCAGTAGAGTAATAGCTCCATCTCATATAGCACAAATGTTGAGTGACTATTGCATGGTTCCAGTGTCAACAAACTGTTTAAGAGGAGCTTTTTATGAGATTCTATGTATGAAATAACACACACTACAATTCTGAACACACTTCTTTCATTTAAACTGAGTTAGGGCCATATTACTCCAACAGATTATCTGACCAATAGTTGGTGCGTACTGTATAGCAAAAAATCTGTGTGTAATAGGTCATCTCACCAATAATTGGTCAGAAAAATGTTTGGGTGTAATACAGCCCTGAGTAAATGTTTGAGTAATTAGGTGATATCTTCATTCATGATCCTATCAAATGAGTCCCTGTGTCCACTGGCTGACACTGTGATCTATCAACCTTTATATACCTTTACACCTTTTTTAATAGCATAGCAGTATGAGTATAAGCCCAGTGCTACAATGCACAAATGCCACTCTTTTGGTGCTAAACTTAAAACTAAAATATTGACGTGGTTTAAAAATTGCATTAAAAGATGTAGATGAGAATTTAAACAAGGAACTAGATATGATTTTTGTGGTTAATATTTATATGAAAAATATTTAATCAAATTTTCAAGTCTATGAACCTATCAGTGATTTCACTGAAGCAATTGCAGCCTGTAGGTGAGCATGAATATGTTTATTCACCTCTACATATATTTGAAATCTTGAAATAACATTAAATGGGTTATCCAAGTTCTATAATGCTCCCCCATATGACCAGGCCCCTCACAGAGGTTGTACTTACCTTGCTCCCCGCACCCTCATCGCTTCTCATACCGACACAGTCGCAAATGCATCTCCTCAATGTGCATATGAAAACATCCGGCGTGGTGGGGGTTAGCCATAGCAAGTTGCCACAGAGACGAGTCTCCCTAGCATCGTGGTTGACACTAGGAAGGCTCTTACCCATCGTGGCCTGCTATTGGCTGCTGCCCCCCTCCTGCCCCACACACACCCGATGCCAAATGTTTTCATCTGCGTGACGGGGAGATGCAACGGTGGCTGTGCCGGTTTGAGTAGAGACACGTGCCAAGAAGTGAAGTAAGTACACAGTACCTCTGTGAGGGGCCTGGGCATATGGGGGGCATTATAGAACTTGGATAACCCCTTTAAATTATTGCCACCTATTATCCATAGAGAATTGGAATTAGCTCAATCCAAGAAATGTATTAACACAGATATTTCCAATACAATAACAAATAAGGAAGAGAAATATCAGGAAAGAAAAAGACATATCAGGTTATTTATTTATATATTATTTTCGTAATATTGAAATCTTTTTAACTATGTTACTCTACTGACATGGCTGTGTGCTTGTCACAAGGTTGTGCAGATATGAAGTAAGACTATGGGGGCTGCAGGTGGTGCTACTGTATGGTTAATATAGCATGTCTTTAATAGGAACATTGTAGAAGGTCAAGTAATTGACACTGCCACATCTGCTTCCCAAAGAGAAATGTCATTAGTCAATAACTGTGTAGATTTGAGTATTTTTCTTTCAACATCTCATTATTCACAAACTGTCCTTACACCACCCTTGGAAAACAGTTCTTTTTTCAAGCCAAAAGTTTATCAAAGCTTTTAAATAAGGATTTCACACATTTGTGTAAACTGGCAAAGGTGTCACTAAGTAACAAAAGATGTTGATAGATAGTAAACAAAATAAAAAGCTCCATGCAATCCTTTCTTTACTGACTTCCTAGTGGCTAAAGACAGTACTGACCTCCTAAAAGACCAAGTGCATTGTAACACAAGTCATAGCTAAACTATATTATATTTCCATTGATCTAATTGCCAAATATAAGTATGCTGAGTCTATTTAGATTTTTAATTTGATGAGTTATATTTCTTTGTGAGAAGAACCCATCTTATACAACTTCTTCTTATAAACTCATACAATCGTCTGTTAAATGTTTAAATAATTCTTGTAATGGCACAACTGTATTGAACTGCACCAAAAGGCATGCTTAGATGTTAATTCTTCTATAATTTTACCCAGCTCTCAGAGCTAAAGGTACCGTATGTTATCTATCTAGAAGAAAAAAAATTACATTTCATTTCCTAAATGTCGCTGGTGATTGTGTTTCTTTCTTCCTCTGCCTTTCCCAGCTTGGCATGATGATTGTGCTTTTCAGATGAAAATCCTCTATCAGCTAGAACTGTTACTGCTTTCACTAGAAAGAAATCGCAGATGCTGTATGCATGGTACAAATTCTCCTGTTCCCTCTCGTTTGACCAGCCGTGCATCTGTTCTCAGTGATATCATTAGCACACGGTAGACACATTTTAAGTACATCAGCAGCTTTACAGTATGACACCTAGCCCTCCATGGTAACAGCATATTTTTTCAAAACTACTCTCAAGCTGTCTTTTTTTTGGATGAGAAAATAATATTGTGGGATATCTAATGTCTGCATCAGTGAGGTAAAGGAGAAAAAATCATAATATTGTAGGGCAAAAAGTCAGAAAATAAGCAAATCTAGAATACCTTTTGGCAAATTATTTTCATCTGAACCTTGTACAACTGACTTGTAAGGAAAATATCAAAAGAAAATCTGCATTAAATTTTAAAAAATTCAGTTTGCACTTAGATGCTAAATAGAAAATAGGTCGCCTTACCCTTGTAGATGTTGGAGCCCTTCCACCTACTTACATCAATTACATCAGTTGCTCTCATGATACACATTAGTCATGAGTTTTGACTCCAAAAAGACATGGGCAGATTTACTTTTTCTAAATGTTTGTGTAAATTTAAACTAGACCATCTGATTCATCAAAGTCACTAGTGCTGCATAATAAATCTGTGGCACCTTTAGTTTGTTTAGTCTAAGTTTATATAGCCTAAAATTTTGGTGCATATTTTGAAGGACATGGCCATATAAAGCCATACCCCCTTGTCCTAGTGGGCAACACTTACTGCTAAGCCAAGGGCTCTTGCAGGACAAGTCAAAAAGTGTCTTAAACCCTTAATAAATGTAGAGCAAAGCAAGTAAACCAGTTTGTTGGTGCAAATTGCGGTACGTTTCCCCATTTTGTAGGTCATTGTTATACCTTTAATCAGAGTGGTTTGTGGAATTACTTTAATTTAAAAAATTCAAAAATTTAAACTAAAAATATCAAATATACAATACACATAAATTAGAACAGTCAATGCATACGGTATATACAGATCTCCAAGCTCCACAGATACACAATGCAACAATACAATATATACATGTTGTGTACAGTAAATAAAGCTTTAGCTCTCTCTCTTTCACAGAAGGTGCAAATTTCAAAGTGAACGAACGTCTTATGTCTAAAATATGGCTATCCCATTCTAAAGCACACTGAATTGAATACTTAGTTTTGATTATCTAGAATGTAGACTGCACATCGATCCCTCAGTTTCATGGGTGTCTTTCTTGGCCAATATTTATGGAGCATGTCTCCAACTATGGTAGATGAATATTTGACAAAACGTCCTTGCTGTATCAAGCTGGGACCCTGTGGAGAAGACAAAAGCGCCTTCCCCAAAAGACCGTCCCCAGCAATTATTGTCATAACACTTTCCATTACCCAGTTGCCCTATAATGTATTTATGAGAATTATTAAAATTACCAGAATATGATAGTTAAACACAAATAAAAAGTCTGTTTAAAGATAACACTATATGATTGGCAGACAAATTAATAAGAATGTAAAAGCATATTTTCACTATTATTTAAAATTATAAACTCAAATACTTTCAAAAGCAAAAAAAAAGTTTATAAAATGATGAAGTGTATGCCTTGTCTATTAAAAAAAAGGCACTGTAAAAACCCTTGTCAGTAGCCAACAGCTAAAAATGTTATAGCTGTTAAACTAGTGTGCATACAAATGGCTAAACTGTATCTGGTCCTGAAGACCGAAAATACCCTGGGCCTGAAGCAGTTATTCAAATTGTCCATGAATTGTTACAAAAAGAAAGATTAAAGTCAACTTTGCAGGTTTTGACTAGTCCTGAATTTAGGTCACACAAAAACTGTTTGTGGTTTCTGTTACAAAATATAAACGTGTCTTGTCCATTAAATGAGTATTCAAAACAACTTCAAACATTGCAAATCAAAGTGGCCATGGCAAAACCTGTATGATTGCATATGAAATGGGGGTGGGGGTGGATTACAACAGAGCATTATAGACCTTTGTACCGTACATATTGTTTTATGACTTTTTTTTTTAAATTCTTTATTTATGAAGGTTATACAAAATAAAGACTCTGAACAGACCTCTCAATCAGAGAGGAATATAAAAAGAAAATAAACATAACAATTACAGAAATAGTGGTCAATTGAAAATTAACTGTGAGACACGGTACATGATATAGAGAGCAGGACCTGTCTACTCAGGGCAGTAAAGAGTACATGTCTACAGGTGATCAGTATATATATGAACTACTAAACATATAAAAGCTACAATACAAGCTACTTGAAAAACTATTCATACCCCTTGAACTTTTCCCCATTTTTTCATGTTACACCCATGAACTTGTATTTCATGATAACTTGGTTTTCAAAATTTTTAACAAATAAAATATGGAAAGTGTTTCATGTATTTGTATTCAGCCCCCCCTGAGTCAATACTTTGTAGGACCACCTTTCATTGCAATTACAGCTGCAATTCATTTGGGGTATATCTCTACTAGCTTTGCACATCTACAGACTGAAATTTATGACCATTCTTCTTTGCAAAATAGCTCAAGCTTAGTCAAATAGGATGGAGGGCATCTGTGGACAGCAGTTTTCAGTCGTGCTACAAAATCTCAACTGGATTTAGGTCCGGACTTTGATTGGGCCATTCTATCACATGAATATGCTTTGATCTAAACCATTCCATCATAGCTCCGGCTGTTTGTTTAGGCTCATTGTCCAGCTGGAAGGTGAACCTCCATGTGTTCAGGGTGATGTGCAGTGTTAGTTTTCCGCCATCAGGGGTGGATTAAGGATCCCATGGGCCCTGGGCAGTTTACAATGCATGGGCCCCTGCCCCACCCCCCACACGCTTCACCCCTGACCCGCACCCACATGCTCCACCCCTGCCCCGCCCCCACATGCTCCACCCCTGCCCCCACACGCATTTTGCCTCCTTAAAAAAAATGGCAAAAAGACAGCATAAGGCCTTGCTGGGTAACCTATTTAACCCTATGCTGCATCAATAACTAATATAGCCTGAAGGCTATCTTTACATACAAGCAGGATAGGGTTAAAATGGTTACCCAGCAAGGACTTATGCTGTGTTTTTACCATATTGAGGCAGCAAAAGGCCTTGGTGAGTAACCTTTTTAACCCTATGCTGCTTGTATCTAAAGATAGCCCTTAGACTATATTAGTTATTGATGCAGCATAGGGTTAAGTAGGTTACCGAGCAAGGCCTTATGCTGCCTCAATATGGTAAAAACACAGCATAAGGCCTTGCTGGAAACATATAACCATATGCTGCTTAAATGATGCATGCAGAACTTTTCTGTCCGGTCTTTTTAACAGAATCTGTGACCCAAACGCAAATGTGAATGGATAGTATTAGACGTATAGCATCAGATGTCTGTTTAACACACAAATACAGAGCAAGGACCAAGATCACTACATACACACAGCACCAAACCAAACCCATAAGTCAAATACAGCGCCAGAACCAAGTTCTCTACAAAAATACATCACCAGAACCAAGTTCTCTACATAAATACATCACCAGAACCAAGTTCTCTACATAAATACAGCACCAGAACCAAGTTCTCTACATAAATACAGCACCAGAACCAAGTTCTCTACATAAATACAGCACCAGAACCAAGTTCTCTACATAAATACATCACCAGAACCAAGTTCTCTACATAAATATACTATACTATATATACTATATATATATATATATATATATATATATATATATATCATATGCTATATATCTGTACACAGTGCATCTATTATACCTTGTACCTCACATATCAGTACACTGCTGTATATACTATATATCTATACACACTGCATCTACTATACTTTTATAATACATGAGGTATATACAGATATATCAGCAAACTAAACACCTATTACGGCGATAATACCAACTCTTGCCCCAGATATAATAATGTGACTCCTAAAAACTAACTTTTATTCTGATATATTTAAAAAGTGAGCAACTCTCATGTTAAAATTCTCTAGATGTAACCACTGTCACTGCTGTGTACTCATAACTATGGCACTGGGTGTGCACTGACCAGTGTCTGTATAAGGTGCTGTTGTGAAAGTGCTAATCGTCACCAAATGATCTCATGGTGACCTGCATCACCAACAACTATATCTTAGTTGGTACTGAATAGAGGACAGTATTGGCAACAACTGAAATTTAAAACCTAAGTACTACCCCCCAACATGTTTCATCAGCTAAACGCTGACTTCTTCAGGGGAATGGGCAGCAATCATTATACAGCAGTGTACTGATATGTGAGGTATGAGGTATAATGTAGTGTGTACAGATATATAGTACATACAGCAGTGTACTGATATGTCAGATACGGCGTGTATTAGATGTAGTGTGTACTGATGTGTGAGGTATAATAGATGCAGTGTGTACAGATATATAGTATATACAGCAGTGTACTGACATGGGAGGTGTGATGTATAAATTACGCCTCGTATCTCACATGAGTACACTGCTTTGTATACTATATACCTGTACACACTGCACGTGTTATACCTCATACTTCACATGAGTAGACTGCTGCATATACTATATATCTGTACACACTGACAGGTATAAGGTATAAATGACAGCTTTTACCTCACATATCAGTACACTGCTGTATATACTATATATCTACACACTACATCTATTATACCTCACATACCAGTACACTGCTGTATATACTATATACGTTTACCCACTACATCTATTATACCTTGTACCTGACGTATCAGTACTCTGTATATATACTATGTGTCAGGTGTGAGGTATAAAAGATGCAGTGTGTACAGATTTATGTGGACGGTCATATATTATGGTTACTGTGAGGTATGTGAGGTATTGGGGGTTGTAGTTAAGGTTCCAGTCAGTTTTAGGGATAGGATTAGCATTAGTGTTAGTATATTAGGGCCAGTATTGGTGTTAGGGGCTAGTATTGGGGTTAGGGGTCAGTATTGGGGTTAGGGGCCAGTATTGGGGTTAGGGGCCAGCATTGGGGTTAGGGGCTAGTATTAGCATAAAGCTACATTTAGATGACCGAAAGTCTTTAGCAGTCCACAAATTGTGGATCTGCAAAACACATTTTGCAGAACGCACAGTGCCAGCCCTATATAGAAATGCCTATTTTTGTGGACAAGAATACGACATATGCTTTATATTTTTTGTGGGGCCACGGAACTACGGATGTGGACAGTACATGGTGTGTGTGTCTGCATCTTTTGCGGCCCCATTGAATTGACTGGGTCTGCACTCATTCCGCAAAATTGTGGAATGGATGCAGACCCAGAAATATGGTCATCTGAATGCACCCTTAGGGCCAGTATTGGGGTTAGAGGCAACATTAGGGTACATTCATATGATCATATTTCCATTAACTTCAATGGGGCTGCAAATCCGTAGTTCAGCTCCACAGCCCTGCAAAAAGATAGAGCATACCCTATTCTAAGACTGCAATTGCAGACAAGAACAGTCATTTTTATCTTAGGGCTGGGCATGTGCGTTTCACAAAATGTGGAATGCACATAGCCAGTATCCGTGTTTTGTGGAGCCACAATTGTGGATCGCAAAACAAATATGGTCATGTAAATGAGAAAGTATTATGGGTCAGTACATGTCCGCCATACATAGCGTTTTGCAAAAAATTTTAACTTTGTTGTTATCTGACAAGAGCACCTTCTTCCACGTGTTTGCTGTGTCCCATACATGGCTTATGGCAAACTGCAAATGGGACTTCTCATGGCTTGCTTTGAAAAATGACTTTCTTTTTGCCACTCTTCTATAAAGGCCAGATTTGTGGAGTACTATTAGTTGTCCTGTGGACAGTTTCTACCACCTGAGCAGTGGATCTCTGCAGCCCTTCCAGAATTACCATGGGCCTCTTGGCTGCTTGTCTAATTAGTGCACTCCTTGGACCATCAGTTTAGATGGACGGCCATATCTTGGCCATATCTCTCCTTGGTTTTCGTGAGGCCTCTGAACCTCTGAGGCCTTCACAGAACAGTAAAACCATGTATCATTTTGTTTTCATTCATTTCACGCATACTTGCTACTTTGTGTTAGAGTATCACATAAAATGTGTAACATAGAAAATATGGAAAAGTTCAAGGGGGTATGAATACTTTTTCAAGGCACTGTACCAAGCACAGAACCATACATTGGATAACAGCTGTGTTTGATATTGCATCTCAACCCCATTCACTTGAAAGGGGCTGAACTGCACCTAGGCTGCATAACTGATGAATGTGACATTACTGGCCTATCGTAAGCTGCAAGAAAGCTGTGGTGCTCACAGGAGCGCAGCGACCTCCTCAGTTGGTTGGCAGAGGTTCCAGGTGTCAGACCCCCACTGATCAAATACTGATGACCTATGTAGAGTAAAGGTTATCAGTATTAAAAAAAAAGTCAGATGATCTCTTTAACTAATTGAAACCACATTGTTTAGTCTTCATTGTCAATGGTGAGGCACTTTTGCAGGTACAGTACGGACATTAACAATGAGGCCTGAATAAACAATGTGGTTTTGATTAGTTGAAATTATGCTGCTGCGGCTTGTAGGGTTATGCAGTACTCAGGCCTTATCTGAAACGTAGCAGTGCTGTAGTGCTTTGATTGCACCATGTTTGATTTGTAAGTCTGACATATTTACTGGGAAAATTTCCTGAGGTACCGTATAAGCTGGAAGTGTAGTCTGGAAGTATGCAACTATATGCCATAGGTCTGTCAATGACTTTCATTGGAAAGAGGCATACTTTTTTCCAGCTTGACGCCTCAAATGCATGGCCTTATTTTGGTAAGGAAAAAGTATAAAAGTGCAATGTCTAGTAGATAAATCATAAGGATGTTTGAATGGGCGCCCCTGTCATTATTTCTTTCTTTTTGTTGTAAGAGAAGTGCTCATTGTGATTATTCAATGTGAATTGTGGCCCACACTTTATTATAGGCGTATTTAAAGGATGCAAGAACAATGCCTTCCAACCTGGAGTGTCAGCACTTAGCACTACACAGCATATTCTCTGATGTGATGTTTACTGACCTTTTGTGCTGTTCAATTGTTCCCCTGCTTTAAGTAAACATTTCAACTTTGTAGCTTTTCAGAACATAAACTTTATAGATCGTGTATTGTTATACAACAAACCAATGTCATTGAGGGTTATGTGGCTAGAACAGTTGACATTGGAAGGTAGCACCTGCTGCCTTAAAATACTAAACTTTCAGAAGTTTAAATTCCAGGAAGAGAAAAAGATTTGAAAGAAAACCATTTAATTTGTGTTCATTTGACACAGATTTTCAGTGTGTATTCTGCAGTAAAAAAATTGAAACAAAAGTTCACTACAAAGCAAGTTTTTAGAAACTTAGCAATCTTTGGCAGTCCCATAGAGCTTGAATGGAGCGGAAGGATATATATCCAACCTTCTACTCCATTAGGAGATGAGAACGGAACCATTGTTCCTAGGATCAAAGGGGGTCCAAGAAATGAGCCCCTCACTGATCAGTTACTTATCCGGTAGACAAGGGATAACTCATAGTAACTGGAATATTCATGTTGCATGTTAACATGACCTTGAGATAAGTGTCCACCTTGTATTATCGTGTTGATTTTAGGTTCAAAATTAAAAACAAATACATTTTAATATATTTTGAAGTTTTAAAAGCAAACGCACCAACAACCACCAATAGAGGTAGTTTCATTGTAAATAGCATAATGTATTATTAAAAGAGTTGTCTCATAAAACGGATAGCATAGGCCAGTGATGGTGAACCTTTTAGAGACTGAGTGCCCAAACTGCAACCCAAAACCCACTTATTTATCGCAAAGTGCCAACACAGCAATTTAACGTGAAAACTACAGTCCAATATAGTATATCTTCCATGTACTTTATCATTTAGCCATAATAGCCTGACTACATTCAATGCGCTGCCTGCTCTGTTCATAGTGCGCCCTGCACTGATAAATGGCGGGAAAAGTCTAAGGCATATAGGTACACCATAGCCTTTTTCCAGGGTGCGGGTGCCCACAGAGAGGGCTCTGAGTTCCGCCTCTGACAACCGTGCCATAGGTTCGCCACTGGCATAGGCCATCAGTATTAGATCTGTGGAGGTTTGACTCTCAGGAACCCACTGATTAGCACCAAAAATAAACAACAGCTTGTCCCACAAAAACAGACCCACACAGCTCCATTTACGAAAAAATGAAACGTCTTTTAATACAGCAACACACATGATTCAAACAAAAGGGGTTTTATTGTAGAAAAACACATAATTCTGGTATATTTGCAATTATGCTAACCAGCAAAATAAAGTGATCAGCAAATATTTAGTCAGCAGACGTGTAAACCTTTCTGAAAACATTGCAGTAACTAAAACATTTCTGTAAAGTTACCAAGAGAGTGTTCAGCAGATTTCAAAATCACTTCATAAATTATGCTAATTTACAGTGTTTAGTTACTGGTGGTTTACGTTCATTGGTATAACTAAAGATGTAATCCATTTAACAAGCTCGCCAAACTGGATTATACAGAATTTTGGCACTATTGATATAGTCTATTCTTAAATAACCTCTAAAGGGCTACTGCCGACAGGCAATTAGCAGAAACAAACTGAAAACTTTTGATTGCCTGATCATTGAGCGGGGGAGAACTGCATTTACATGCAGCAATCACTCCCTCTGTATGGAGCAGAATGATCACTATTTCAGGATTGGGGATTTGGATAATTTGGGAGTTAGCTTACAGTAGTTTGTGGCTCTTTGATGGGAAGTTAGAGATGAATAGGGGACTAGTTACAGTACTAGTGGGGTGTTGTGAACTCCTAATACTGTATGGTGCCTGGAAGTAACAGCTTCAGCTACTGTGGTTGACATAAGAGGTGTAATTGTCAGTTCAAGTTACCAGCATTTGAGCGCTGATGTGCTGTGACATCAAGAGACCCACATGGGCTGGGATTATCTTATACAGTAGGATGGGGCTTGTTTACTGACAGATGGGTGATGTGTCCTGCAGGGCAGCAGTAGTGTCTGCTCTTTGACCCTGAACGAGCGTTAGTATGAGTAATTTGAGTGAATTGTGAAAGCCTGCTGAAGTGAAGTCCTATTCGCTGTGTTGGAGCTATTCATGCTGCTTGAGATGAACTGTAGTAGTAAATATTATAGGATTTACAGTGGGTCACTCTGGTAAATGGATAAAGGAAGGTGCACTAACCTTTGGTGCCACCCACCACCATTTACCCCTTCGCGCCCAGCGCCATACTAGTACAGCGCTGGGCGCGTGTTTAAAGATGGTGCCGCTCCTGAGCAGAGCGGGCGTCATGGCCGCGGGTGAACTGCTGATTCATATAGCAGACACCCGTGGCTGATGTCCATTTAACCCCTCGGATACCGCAGTCAATCCTGACCACGGCATCCGAGCGCAGCAAACACTGGAAGCGCACGCTTCCGGTGTTGCTCCGGCTCCCCCGTGTGGCGGGCAGAGAAGCCGGAGCATGTCTGCAGCAGCCCCTGTCATAGTGAATGACAGGAGGCTGCTGCATAGACTTTCCTATGGAGTCCTTCCGTGTAATAGGGCTCCATAGGAAAGCAGTAAAATCATCATAGACTCCAATGCTAATGCATTGGAGTCTATGATATAAGAAATCAGAAGATTGATTGTTATAGTTCCCCATGGGAACTATAAAAAAGTGTAAAAAAATTTAATAAATAAAGTTAAAAAAAAAAAGTTCAAATCACCCCCCTTTCCCCAAAATAAAAATAAAAGTAGTAAAAGAAATACACATTATGGGTATCGCCATGTGCGAAAACGCCCATATTTTAAAAATATAAAAATTTCTTTCCCATACGGAAAACAGCGAAACGGAAAAAAGCAGCAAAATGAACGATTCAACTTTTTTTGTTGCTTTTTTTCTAAAAAAAAATACATAAAAAGTGATCAAAAAGTCATACACACCCCAGAAAGTATAAATGAAAATTTCAGATCGCCCCGCAAAAAATGAGCCCCGTACACATAAATAACAGGTCCGTACACATAAATACCAAAAAGTTATAGGGGTCAAAATATGAAAAAAAAATTTTTTCAAATTTTATAATTATTTTATCAAAACGCAAGAAAAACTATACATATTAGATATCGCCGGATTCATACTGACCTGTAGAATGAAAGTAACTGGTCAGTTTTAATGAACATCGAACGTCGTAAATAAAAAACCCGTAAAACTGTGGCGGAATTGTGTTTTTTTTGCAATTTCACCAGATTTGGATTTTTTTTCCCGCTTCCCACTACATCATATGCAATATTAAATGATGGTGTTAGAAAGTACAACTTGTTCTGCAAAAAACAAGCCCTCATACAGCTATGTGAACAGAAAATTTAAAAAGTTATGGCTGTGTGAAGGCAGGGAGCGCCAAATGAAAACGGGAAAAAACTCCAGGGCTGAAAGGGTTAAAAGAAGAGTAAATGTAAACAATATTGTTTGGTAGGCACTTTTCTCATTTGTTCATATGGAAATAGAAAATGACAGTATAGTGATAACTAGGGTAATAATTTATTGATAATACATCTAAAAAGTATCTGGTACCAATATTAAGGGTTTTAATTGAAAAGTAGTATAAAAATAGTATAGTATAAAATATAATAGTATAAAAAATGGGGAAAAAAATATAGTTAAAAAGGTATATATAGTTCATGAGGATAGTAGAGTCTGGTATCTCTCAATAGTTGTTCAACATTAGTCATATATCAATATAAGAAGATTAATCCAAACAGATGTCAATCGCGCAATTTGTCTGGTCTCTGAGTATGTTGAATTAATTTCTTTTTTATCATAAAGGTGCACATTAATCTGTTTATTTGATGGTGAGTAGAAACTATTTCCACAAGGTAAGTAGAAAGGTATAGTAAAATCAATCCCTTCTCTCACCGTCCAAGGCAGGGGCGGAATGGGAATTTAAAGTGGCCCTGGAAAAAAAAATAAAAGTGGTCCTATGTTGTGGGCGTGCTCAGATTGACAGAAGGTGGGGCCAAAAAGTAGGCAGGGCCATAAATACCATAGAGGGAGCTGTTTTTTTTTTGGCTCAGTGCAGCACAATATACTTCCCCAGTAGAACCAAAAAACCTCCATAGAATCTGCCCCTCTGTGGTGGCTAGTACCAACTGCCATGTCCTGTCATCCTCCTTTTCCTCCATATCCAATTAAGATATGGAGAAAAGGGATGAAGACTTAAAACACAGGCAATATCACAGAGGAAGCCTTACCTTCAGCATTCTGATTGGTCTTTCATCATTACCATACATACAGGTGTATACAGCACCACATACCTCTTACATCCAGTGATGTCTCCTGTCATGTAGATGTTCTTTTTTCTCATCTTCTCCATTCGGATTAAACTGCAATGATAACTTCTCTCAGTGACGTCTCCTCTGATGTATATATATTCTCTTTCCTCATCTTCTCTGTTAGGACTAGACAACACATGATGACATCTTGTAGCTGTGTTACATGTCTGCAGAGTTTGACACACAGACATCTTAGTGTCCTCAAATTTCCCCGCCATGATGCCCTAACATTGTCATCCTGCTGCTACCTTCACTACTGTGCTCCCCAAGGGCCCCCAAATAATATACTGTAGAAATACTAATGTTCTCTATAGTGCCCCCAGTTACAATAATGCCTGCCCCCAGCAATAACAATGTCTTTGTTGTGCTTCCAGTATTATAAATGCCCCCGACAGTGCCTCCAGTAATAGTAATGCCGTTACAGCCCCCCCCTATAATTCCCCCAGCAATAATAATGTCCCAGTATTAAAAATGCCACCTTAGTGCCCCCAGTAATAATAATTCACCTAATAATAGTGTCTCAAGCAATAATAATGCCCCAGTATTAATTATATTATGTTTTTTTTTTTACTTCAGTAATAATAATGCCCCTACAGTGCCCCCTATAATTACTCCAGTAATAATAATAATGTCCCCACAGTGCCCCCAGTTTTAATTTTGCCC
The DNA here is from genome assembly GCA_900303285.1 of Rhinella marina. Classification (NCBI taxonomy): domain Eukaryota; kingdom Metazoa; phylum Chordata; class Amphibia; order Anura; family Bufonidae; genus Rhinella; species Rhinella marina. The sequence continues at coordinate 109,380 of ONZH01005690.1, forward strand.
CAGTATTAAAAATGCCACCTCAAGTAATAATAATGTCCACAGAATTAATATTATGTATAGTATTGTACCCCGTAATAATAATGCTCCACGTTGTGCCTCCAGTAATAATGATGCCCCCAGTAATGTCTCTCTAATGCCCACAGTAATGCCCCATTGCCCCAAGTAATATCCTCCCTGACCTCAGTAATGCTTGCCTGCCCCCAGTAATGTCCCTATAGCAGCCACAGCAATGCTCCCCTACCCTCAGTAATGTCCTCCCTGACCCAGTAATGTCCCTATAGCTGCCAAAGTAAAGCTCTTCCTGCCCGCAGTACTGTCTTTGTAATGGTCACGATAATGTTCCCCTCCCCCAAAACCCACTCATTGTCAAGTGGTTGCTAAAAAAAAAAAAAAAAAACCTTACCTGAGTTCCGTTCCCACATCCATGCAGCAGCCTCTTCTGGCATACAGCCTGTAGGCAGGAGGGGTTTGGTGGACGACACAGCGTCAGTCGCTCTGGCGCTGGAAGTGGGCAGAGCCACAGGTCTTGACAGCAGGAGAGAGCTACAGGAGGGGAGGGGCGCATCCATCAGGGGCAGAAGCAAGCACATTGCGGCATTAAGATGGGATTACAGCAGGGCCAACAGTGGCCAGCACCCTGGCTACAATACACAATCAATGCGGCTGCTAGCAGCCCTGCTGAGATCTCATTATCATGACAATGGTATAAAAATGAGATTGCAGTAGGGCTGACTGCTGGCTGTAATGTTATTGTAGTGTGTATTGTAGGGCAGGCGCCGGTCGCAGCTCTTCTGCTGTAATCCTTTCATTTTAAGACAATGTGTAAACTGAAGGCGTCGCCGGTCCCAAGCATACTGCAGGCAATCGGCCCACCGGGAGGTTTCCCGGTAAATTACATTGCCAGTTTGCCCCTGGTCCAAGGTAAGTATTTATAGAAGAGAGGATTCCCTGTGTTATATATATGGGGAGTATTTGTAAAAGGAAAGATGATATTGTTCTTAGGATACAATAAATATATTGTGTTTACGTTACCACTCTTGTTGAATCATTAGTGATGTGTTTCCTGCAGCAACCTTCCCCGGCGCGTGTGTACCTCTGGCCGGCTTTACTCGTGTTCACGCGCAGTTCGGCATTCCACGTGGCGTCCCACATGACTGGAGGTGATGTTGTGCGGCCCTCAGCTGTTTGCCGGCATCGTGGCTTTCAATTGTTTGTTTGTATCTTTTCACTGTTTATTTGTATAAAAGTTATTAATAAACTGCGCGTGAACATGAGCAAAGCCGGCCAGAGGTACACACGCGCCGGGGAAGGTTGCTGCAAGAGACACATCACCAATGATTCAACAAGAGTGGTAACGTAAACACAATATATTTATTGTATCCTAAGAACAATATCATCTTTCCTTTTACAAATACTCCCCACATATATAAAACGGGGAATCCTCTCTTCTCTAAATACTTACCTTGGACGGTGAGAGAAGGGATTGATGAACTGTGATGTCTTCTATTTTACTAAACCTTTCTACTTACCTTGTGGAAATAGTTTCTACTCACCATCAAAGAAAAACAGATTAATGTGCACCTTTATGATAAAAAAAGAAATTAATTCAACATACTGGTCAGCGACCAGACAAATTGCGTGATTGACATCTGTTTGGATTAATCTTCTTATATGTCGAACAACTATTGAGAGATACCAGACTCTCCTATCCTTATGAACTATATATACCTTTTTAATTATATATTTTTTTCTACATGTTTTATACTATTTTTTTTTCTCTATTTTTATACTACTTTTCAGTTTTTTAAAACCCTTAATATTGGTACCAGATACTTTTTAGATGTATTATCAATAAATTATTACCCTAGTTATCACTATATTGTCGTCTTCTATTTCCATATGAACAAATGAGAAGAGTGCCTACCAAACAATATTGTTTACATTTACACTTGAGATGAACTGTCTATTGCCCGGTGCTCAAAGTCCATCTAGACAGTAAAAATTAAAGGGATTGTCCAAGTTAAATAACAACTTGGAGAGTCCATGCAAACATGTTAAAATAAGTAAATAATCAACATTCACCCTTTTTCAGACAATGAAAAGTATTACTATGGAATGAATATAGTATTTTAATGAAGTATTGTCACAATATAAAAAAAATAAAAAAGTTTTTTTGTGTACATTACATTTTCCTCTCTGGTAGTGCCTGCTGTTTCTCCTGTGGCTGCAATTATGGAACACCTTCTTCTACATTCAGTGATTGATCAAGATGCTCATTATCTCCTTTTCTCTCTTCCTCCTCCACCCAGCACTGAGCACGGAGACGTCACCAACATAGATGGGTGTTATCTAGCGCTGCCGGATGCTGTTTTTGAGGTGGATACTATGTTACTTTTCAGCACTAAAGAACACCCATGTGTGCTGGTGACATCACCGGGCTCAGTGCTGGATGGAGGTCTTGGTTTACCATAGCGATGAAAAGCCTGATATGTCATCCAGAACAATGAAAACAGATCCTGCAGGGCGGAGAATCGGAGCAAGGAATTTGTGTTCACAATATACACTGAACAGGGTAACATTAAAACTGCTAACAGGTGAAATGAATAACATTGATCATCCAATAGCACCTGCCTAAGGGCCCTTGCACATGACCGCATGCGCTCCGAGACATACGGTCTGTGAGCAGGCCATATGTCCCAGAGCGGCATAGATTGTGGGCACGGGAGCGCACAGCATTATAGATTACTATGACGCTGTGCACGTCGGGTCACCCGCAGAACTATTGTCCCGTACTCATAAGATCATATGAGTGCGGGACAGTAGTACCGCATGCGGCCCGAAGTGCACAGCATCATAGTAGTCTATGATGCTGTGTGCTCCTGTGCGCACGATCTATGCCGCTCCGGGACATATGGCACGGACCGTATGTCTCGGAGCACAAGGGCCCTAAGGGTGGGATATATTTGGCAGCAAGTGAACAGTCAATTCTTTAGGTTGGAAGCAGGAAAATGGGCAGGCATAAGGATTTGAGCAGCTTTAACAAGGGCCAAGTTGTGATGGCCTGACAATTGTGCCAGAGCATCTCCAAAATGGCAGTGGTTACTAACTATCAAAAGTGGTCTGTGGAAAAACAAATGTGAACCAGCTTCAATGTCCTGGGTACCCAAAGCTCAATGATGTGCATTAGGAGAGAAAGCTAGCCCATCTGATCCAATCCCACAAAAGAGCTACGGTAGAACAAATTGTTAAGTAGTCTACTACTTGCCATTACTGAAAGGTTCCAGATTATGTATTGCAGCTTACTACATATGAAGAACTGCAGACCAGTCAAAGTGTCTATGCTAATCTACAACAGGGATATGAGCATCAGAACTGAACCACTGAGCAATAGAAGAAGGTGTGTTGTACATTGTTTTCCTAGAGAAGATATGGTACCAGGTACCAAGATATACTATGGGAAAAAGGCAAGTCAGCAGAGGTAATATGATGCTCTGGGCAATATTCATTTGGGAAACCTTGGGTCCTGGCATTTATGTGAAGGTTACCTTGACATATACCTAAACACCTTTGCAATCCCATCCATGGTAACAGAACATAATCACACTGCAAGAATTGTTCAAGAATGGTTTGTGGAACATGACAAAGAAGTATTGTTCAGATTCCGCAGATCTCAATCCAATAAATGCAATCCAATAAAGTGATGTTGCACCGGAAAAATAAGTTCAATCCATTGAGGCCTTACTTCACAACTTACAGGACTTGAAGGATCCGCTACTAAAGTTTTAGAGACAAATACCATAGAACACCTTTACAGGTCTTAAGAAGTCCATGTTTCATCAGGTCAGAGCTGTTTTGGGGTCACTAGAGGAGCATACACAAGTGGTTTTAAAGTTATGAGCAAACTTGTATGTTTCACTTCTTTGTGACAAAGAAATGAAAACAATGGATTTTTGTCTATGTACAGAATGGGTACCTATAGTTTTCCTGTCCACTCCAGTCTTTTATAAACATAGAAATATAACTTGTTATCATGTACTTTCTATAAAACTAGAAGTGTCCTAAAATAAAGTAATACATTAGCACTTAACTGACAGATCCAGGGGCACCACCCCAGTTCGCTACACCAAGCTTTGCATACCCCACTTCAGTGATGACATCATGATGAAAGCATGTGATCTCTGCAGCCAGTCATTGGCCTCAGAGGTGAATTGGAGATGTGCTGCTCTGTCTACTAGGAAAGAACGGAAAGCATTTTTTTGCTTAGGCCATGGCCCAGCATTGTCCCTTTTTGCTAAAACCAGAAATCCCTTTAAATTGTCTCAATATTACATTGTGCAGTCCTTCCTACAAGCAGTTTTTCTAAAGAGAGCCTGTAAAAAGGAAAAACTTAATAGAGCATATCTATTGCTCTGGTCCCTTAATATATATACTCTCTGAGTGCAGTAAAAAAATGTGCTCCCAAAATCACCATTTGGAGACCAAATGTAATAGATTACATTAGGAAGTTGTAGAACTAGATATGCTCTGTTAGTTAAACTGTACTTACTAAAATCCACCAAACCTTTCAGTACAAAAACAGTAAAAGAACCCCTTTCATGAGAACAGTCCCAAATTTTGCAGATCTAATGTTTATATTTACAAAATATTCATAAAGGGTCTTTAAAAGATTTTTTTTTAAAGGTTCATCCTACTAGAAGCTCAAGGTCTCCATTCCTTTTAATTATATCCTTGGTGCCTTATTTTATTTATTGAATGATTATTCTGCCTTGCCACTTTTCCTATAAAAAAAAAGCTGGCATATTACAGAAATGCACATAATTGAACTCCCAAATATCTTAACAAAAAAAACTGAGGGGCAAAGTCCTTTGAAACAGCAGGACACTCCTATTGGCAAATATGAGTCTCTAACTTGACTTTGTGACTTTCCTGCTCTTTAGGCTATTTTTTGGAGGCATGGCATATGTACATAGGCATGACCTGTTGGTTCTGTTTAGATTGTGAGCCCTATTGGGGACAGCTTGATGCTAATGTCTGTAAGGCACTGCACAATATAGTAGCGCTATATAAGTGCATACAATAAATACATAAAAGAAAATTCATAAAAAATTAAAAAATGTATAGATTGACACCTAAATGTTTAAGAAAACAAATTTAGAACCCCCCTGACAATACCCTAATTGGACAGAAGTGTATAATAGAATATTGTATCTACAACTACCATATTACCATTATACGCAGAGATCTACTGATGCACGTCCAATCAATGTTATAGTGACTCATTGTGACTTATTGATCTACTGTATCCAGTCCCATGACATTGTATGTAAATGTTTTAATTTGAGGGCCAGAGGAGAACATTTTATCATCTCTGCTTTGGCACTGTGTACCTTGTCCATCCTTGGACATATCCTTCACATTGCCCCATCCTTGGATACAGTCTTTATAGATTGTTTTTAAATTTAAGTTAAGAACATATCATAACGTTCTATATTTTAGATTTGTAATCATTGTCTTGGATTATTTTGCATTGCTTCCTGCAGCATCCACAGAACAAACCATGTGTTTCCTAGAGGGGTGAGAGCTTAAAGGTTAAACACAGCAGGATGGCAAAAAAATAGAATATCCCACTGAGAACTTCATTAGTTAAAGCAATCCTAATAGATGGCTCTAGACAGGGTGCCCTACTTGTCATTCCTATAATACCATGTGGTCTCTGGCACTGTTTTGTCAGAGTATTGAATTATTTAGCTATATAACAATTTCTGCAATCCAGAATTGTATCTTGCCAGAATTCAGTTTCACTGTTTTCCATTATTCAGAAGACACACAGGAGGGATTCCGTCCAAGAATGAGATTGCATTGTAGTGAAAAGCCATTGTTGGCATCAACTATAAATAGTGAAACACTGTCTACATGAAAAACAGAATACAATGGCATTCTTTTTTTTTTTACTTGAATAGTTTAACATACAATATGTTCATAATCTGCAGAAAAAAGAATGAAAGGGTTTAAATATTTTCTAGGTTACTACAATCATGAGAGTTATTAAGTATTAATATTCTTAAATAACGGTGAAAGTTGATTATTTCATTATTTACAGAAGTAATACATATTTCATTAATGATTCATTATTGTTTCCTCAATTTTATATAAAAAAAAACCTCCAAACAATGACTGACCCTTATTATATACAGCATGCTTTTTTTCTACTTATAAATGGGAATATGTTTGTTTTTCTGTAGACCCATCAGCTCTTATTAGGCAGCCAACACCTGGTAATCGTATAATTCCTAAGGAAAAACAGGATACAAATAGATTGTATCTAGTGTTGAGCAAATCCAATTGAAACAAATTGGATTTAATACGAATTTTAGGAAAACTTTTATTCGCAACTAATAAGAATTTCCTCTTGCTTCATTGTAACAAATCGATTCTTTCCTAAAATGGTGGCTACACATGTTAAAAAGTGAAAGTAAAAAGCCCGGGAAAGAGATGAGCCATAATGCCATGCAGCCAGCCAATCAGCAGATAGCCATCCGCTGTGATGTCATAGCCCTATAAAAAGCTTAATCCCACTTGTTCTCTGCCATTTTACAGTGAAATGAGCATAGGGACAGATGTGCCAAGTGCAAGGGACAGAGTTTAACAAAGCTTTAATTGTAGAATCTTGGATAGGGACAGTGCAGGGGCAGTGTAGGGATATTGTAAGGAGAGTATTCAGATACTGTGGGGAAAGAATAGGGAGACTACAGGGACAGTGCAGGCTCTGTGTAAACACCATGTGCATCTTGTAAACTGCGGAACGCACATGTCCAGTGTCCGTTTTTTGCGGTTCCGCACTTTACAGACTGCAAAACAGTTGTAGACGTGTGAATGGACCCTTAGGGGATCAGCAAAAATGTGGATCAGCAATACCACGGATGCCGTCCGGCGTGTATTCCGCAGTTTGCGGAAAACACGACCGGGCACCCCGTTCAAAATGCCTATTCTTGTCCGCTGTTGCAGACAAGAATAGGACATGTTCTACAATTTCTTGCGGAGCCGCGGCATGGAGCCGCGACTCGGCAAGATCGCTTGCCGGCCATTGAAGTGAACGAGCCCGCACCTATTCCGCAATTTTGCGGAATAGGTGCGGACCCATTCACATGGTCCCTTAGTCTCAACAGCCGGTCTAATATATAGGCGTGTGTACCTATTTAATCTGCTGTGCCATTAATAATTAATCTATTATACATAGACGTACTGTGTGTCAGACTCATTGTCTCCAGGCAGTGTAATATAGGCAAGTTTATATAGTTTATCTGCTGGGCCATTTATACTTAATCTGTTCTGTTATACATAGACTGTGCATCTGACTTAGTCTCAACAGCCAGTCTAATATATAGGTGCGTGTAGCTACATCTACAGGTGGTGTAATATATAGGCTCGTTTTTCTAGTCTATCTGCTGCGCCGTTCATACTTCATCTGTTACATTACTGATTCAGTAACAGAGGGCCTAGGCAACAGACAATTGCCTAGGCCCTCAAAAAGAACAAGCAGTAGCAAAAATGTTGCTGTAGCTCACAGAAGTAGCAGCAGAAGGCCAGAGCTGGCACTGTCATCCATCTGTCGCGTTTTGACCAACAATCCAGCTGTACTGAAATAGTGACTCACTCTTCGACATCAGGTGACAACAGATACACACAGCCAGGAATCTGTGGGTTCCTCTGACAACCACACTTTGTTGGCATGGCCCAGGAACAGCCTCTGTGCCCTTTCTTTTGCTGCTCCTTCTGCTTGGAAAGTTATGTATGCTGCTGGGTCTGCTCCGCTTTTCAGCACAGACTTGGAAGAGGGGTCTGCTGCATCCTCCCTTAGTTGTGCAACTAGCAATGATGACAGTTGGGTGGGAGCACGTGTTGCTAACGGTCAGGTATGTGGTCATGAGACTGGTGAGGGTGACATAAGTGACAAACAGACATTAGTGGATGATTATGTAGCCGATCACTTGTGGGAGCCGGGTGAAGAGGGGGCATCATCATCATCAGGGTGGCAGTAGGCCCATGAGATAGAAGCAGGGTGGCAGCATGCCGATGAGCCAGCAGGGTGAAAGCAGTGGGAGATCTGGAGCCAAATGCTGCAGAACGGTGTCCCTCTACATCACCTCATATGCAACGTTTCCACCCATTGGAACTCCACCCGCCACATGTTGGACCAACCTATGAGCAGAGGAAACCCGTCACCAATTTCTTGATGATACAGACAGGGCTACTCCCTGGTGTAACTTTGACGTTAGACAGTGGCAGCTTGTAGAAGGAAGTGCTGGTATGTATGTGTGTATATGTATATGCATGCATGCCCCCTTAATGAGGCATGCATATACATGTATATCTATATATGGGCCTTCTATATATGTATCGGTGGGTCTCCAGATATGCCCCAATATGTGGTGCCCTCTGATGCATATGATGCCCCCTATATATATTATATTGTGCCCCCAGTTGCTCCTAATGTATATAGATACATGTATATATGCCCCAGTTTTATATGCATTTATCTATATACATATAAACTGACCCTCCACCCTGCATCCCCCTGGAGGCGCATACCAGCGCACTTGCAGGAGGGAGACGCCACCCTGATGACAGTCTCGGGCACATCAAAGGACAGAGGATTGATAAGATCATCTACCCTTTGTCACACACCTCTGGTATCAGCTGTTCACAGCAAGGCTTGCTATGAACAGGGGTGTTGGCCTCCATTTCTTGCATTGTGAAGGTTTATCACACCTGATCAGTATCTACCCTTTGTGTGGAGACCCCAATCAAGCAGTTGGTGACTTGCTAAACCTGTTTTTATAGCATGGGCCATCCACACCTCTGCCATATGGAAAGCCACCTTCCCCCCACTACTCCAGCATTTGGGGGACTAGGGAGGAGCTTTCACCACCACAAGCTGAGGAGCTTTTACCACCATAAAGGAGAAGAGCTTTGACCAGCACAAGCAGAGGGGACTCATCACCACAGAGGAAGGAAGCCAAGCAGCCCCTCCAGAAACAGAGACTGGCTAAGTACCCCTGGAACTCCCTGTTACCCCTAATTATCCCCAAACACCTGACCCCTGCAGTGCCTTATCACTGCAGATAACCCCTTGCATTCCCCTATAACCCCTGTAACCATTTTAGGGACAGCTAGTAGTAGGCTTGGGAGGGTACTGCTGTAATTATATGTATTTCTGTGTGAGTGTATGTATGTTTAGTTAGTATTGTGGGTGGAATTAAGTGGGATTGTGTAGTGTAGCTAGGGTTGGTATTAGTGTAGTACTGTATTGTTAAATAATAAGTCTGTATATTGTATAATAAATATTGTTATTATTTATAATACAGCGCGCAGTGTTTTTATAGTATTGTTGTAACGTGTACTTCGAGTCCCTTTTAGGTCGTGTGTAAGGCAATAGGTAATTACATAGGTATAAATAGGTGGAACTAGCGAAAGCGGGTTTATGCCTATTTATGAATATTAATTATTGGTACAGCCCAAAATACCAATAATTAATATTCCCTATTACACAGCTCATACGTAACACCTGCTGTATGCTCAAGCCCCTTGAGGTCGCTTTATTTGTCACTCGCAAGGACTATGGGATGAATGATTTCATTCCACTCCGTCAAGTCCTGGAGGAGATGCTGATAAATCTGACAGGCAAGGGGACAGAAGACGTGGCGCCTAAATTTCACAGCCAACTGAGCCCAGTGGAGGCTGAACTGCCACAGGAGGAGGACTAGGAGGAGGACATAAACAATCAGGAATTCTATACACAAGTAGATGGTTTATCTGCCCAAGCAACAGGAGAGGAACAGGAGAATCTAGAGGGCAACGAGAAAGATGATGCAGATGACCTCGACAGACCGTGGCAGTATGCAGTGGAGGTAGAGGCAGGGAGTCCCTCCAGGTCCCTTGCGCAAATGGCCAGATATATGCTGAGTTGCTTGCGTAGTGACATCCATATTATCACCATTTGGCAGAGGCATGACTACTGACTCTCCACAATGTTAGACTCTCGCTACCAGTCCAAAATAGGAGCCATTTTTATACCTTCTGAGAGGGATTAAAAACTCAACTACTATCAAGACATATTCCTTTGGTCACTGCCTACTGCCCACTTTCACTTTGTGCCAGTCATCTAATAAACCTTATCTCTAAACTATTAAGAGGTTATAAACACTTATTTAAGCCACATTCCTATCAGTTAGATAAGGATTGAGCTTTAATGAGTGTTTATAATGTCAGAGAACAGAGATAAGGAGCCTGTCAGCTCCCCAAATGACAGAAAATCCACAGGCTGACCAGGCCCACATCTCTAATGGTTACCAGTCCCGAGATATGAGCAGCTAAAGCAGTCCTCTCTTCTTAAGTCTGGTTTGCTTTGGCACTTGGAACAGCAAACACCATCTAGCCGTGCACTTGGGAGTCGTTTTTAAGCAGAATAAAATCACTTTTTATGCACATGGAATAAAGACACAAAGTACACACAGATATGTTTTGTACTCACAGAATGTGTTTTTAATCCTTTGTGGGGCAATGCTGTTAATTACCTAGGTGAAAGTGGCGTGACAAATTCTCTTTAACTCTGGGAATGCTTATCTTCTGGTTATATTAACAGATCAGTTGACCTTTTCAACCCTTAGAGGACCTTGCCATTTTCATTTTTCACTCCCCGCCTTCACAGAGCCATAACTTTAGTATTTTTCCAGTCACATAGCCTTGTAAGGGCTTGTTTTTTGTGGGATAAGTTGTACTTTCTAATGGCACTATTTAACCCCTTGGTGACCAGCCTGTTTTGCGCCTTACTGAACAAGCTTTTTTCCTCCTTTTTTCATCGTCGCGTTCCAAGAGGTATAACTTTTTTATTTTTCCGTCAATATAGCTTTATGAGGCCTTGTTTTTTGCGGGGCAAGTTGTAGTTTTTAATGGTGCCATTTTGGGGTACCCATAACTTTCTAATTAACTTTTATTAACTCTTTTGGGAGATTGGAAAAACAATAATACTGCGTTTTTATGTTATTTTTTATTGAATAAATGTGTTTTTTTCCCTTTTTTGCCACTTAATAGTCCCACAAGGGGACTATAACAGACAGCTTTTTAATTGATTTAAAAATGCAATGCACTATCCCTATAGTGCATTGCATTTTAATGTCAGTGATATTCTGACAATAACCAGCAGACTGCGCCAGAGAGGGCTCTATGAGGACGCAGCGTGCGTGCAGCGCAGCGAGTAAGAAGGAAGTGCAGGTACCGCACATATCAAGAGGTGAGGCCCGCCGCCCACTGAAAGATGGCAGCGCCAGTATCATTGCAGGGCAAGTTAAGTGGTGAGATGATTGTGACAGTCAAGATCATATCGCCACCTTCTGTATGTCTGTGTAGCTCTGCTCTTCCTATTGAAGAGGCAGGCAGCAGCGCTTGCCAGCAGAAAGCTGGGGCTGTCTGCCGCTGCTGATTAATATGTAGACTGTAACTAGGCAGGGGCCCACCAAGGATTTCCCCGGCTCCCCAGTGGGCCAGTCCGAGCCTGACTGTCACCTGCTTGCCTGTATTGGTATATACTAGTGATGGGTATCAGAGCCTGCATGAGGGTCCAAGCCATCACTGGGATGTTATAGCTTTCCTGGTCTCAGGCAAGGAACACTGTTATGGGTGTGGGAGCACCTGCAACGCTCAAATGCCGTGGTCACATTTGACCATGGTATCTGAGAGGTTAAATGTATGCGTTTAGTCTTATGGCTGAACACATACCTTTGCCCTGGGTCTCTGCTGTTAGAAACTGCAGAAACCCAGTGGCTATGGCACCTGCTGCATGCACGAGCAGGCGCCATCTTTAAAGTACCGACATACATGTATGACGGAGGTCACAAAAGAGTTAATGTACATTCCATATGCCCAATGTCATTTATCATGTTTGGTCAGTTTTACATAATAATTAGAGATGAGCGAGTAGTGAAATATTCGAAAGTTCGAAATTCGATTCGAATAGACCGCGAAATTCGACTATTCGACCGAATATCGAATCCCATTAAAGTCTATGGGAAAAAAATGCTCGCCACTTGGAAATCTCAATTCGACCACTTGGAGGTCACCAAGTCCACCCTGGAACCTCAGAAAAGGATGCCAACACTGCTGGAATGCAACTGGGACAGCAGGGGAAGCATGTCTGGGTGCATATAACGCGCCCAAGTCGCACTATTACGCCACTATCACAGCCTCTCAACAATACACTCCAAAGACAATCTAATCTCTCTGTAAAGTGAGACCATACAAGGAAACCTTCTTTCCTCTACATTGCCATGGACCCCAAGCCAAACTAGACAAAAAAGAAGATGAAATTCTGCACCCCTTAAAATCACGTTGCCTATGACAACCACAGATGGCATAGGCAAGGGGGAAAGCAAATAGACCCCACCCCTAATTGTCATTGTGTGTGTGTGTGAAATGTGGTCAGACATGTCTTCTTTAAAATGTAAAAACAACTCAAACACATGCAGAAGCCTTAAAATGCCCAAATTGTTGGCGCTAGAGATATCAGTGACCCGACCTGGCCCAGTGTCATGTCTAGCAGGTAAAGCAGTGGGGATGTGGAGGGATGCGTAGGACCGCAAAAGGCAGGAAGAGGCCGTGGGCTGGCCAGAGGCTCATGGAAAATTTTGTGGAGGCCCAAGAGGTGAGACCTGTTAAAGATTTTGTGGAGGCCCAAGAGGTGAGACCTCTTAAAGATTTTGTGGAGGCCCAAGAGGTGAGACCTCTTAAAGATTTTGTGGAGGCCCAAGAGGTGAGACCTCTTAAAGATTTTGTGGAGGCCCAAGAGGTGAGACCTCTTTAAAATTATGTGGAGGCCCAAGAAGTGAGACCTAAAAGATTTTGTGGAGGCCCAAGAGGTGAGACCTCTTAAAGATTTTGTGGAGGCCCAAGAGGTGAGACCTCTTAAAGATTTTGTGGAGGCCCAAGAGGTGAGACCTCTTAAAGATTTTGTGGAGGCCCAAGAGGTGAGACCTCTTAAAGATTTTGTGGAGGCCCAAGAGGTGAGACCTCTTAAAAATTATGTGGAGGCCCAAGAGGTGAGACCTCTTAAAGATTTTGTGGAGGCCCAAGAGGTGAGACCTCTTAAAGATTTGTGGAGGCCCAAGAGGTGAGACCTCTTAAAGATTTTGTGGAGGCCCAAGAGGTGAGACCTCTTAAAGATTTGTGGAGGCCCAAGAGGTGAGACCTCTTAAAGATTTTGTGGAGGCCCAAGAGGTGAGACCTCTTAAAAGATTTTGTGGAGGCCCAAGAGGTGAGACCTCTTTAAATTTATGTGGAGGCCCAAGAAGTGAGACCTAAAAGATTTTGTGGAGGCCCAAGAGGTGAGACCTCTTAAAGATTTTGTGGAGGCCCAAGAGGTGAGACCTCTTAAAGATTTTGTGGAGGCCCAAGAGGTGAGACCTCTTAAAGATTTTGTGGAGGCCCAAGAGGTGAGACCTCTTAAAGATTTTGTGGAGGCCCAAGAGGTGAGACCTCTTTAAAATTATGTGGAGGCCCAAGAAGTGAGACCTAAAAGATTTTGTGGAGGCCCAAGAGGTGAGACCTCTTAAAGATTTTGTGGAGGCCCAAGAGGTGAGACCTCTTAAAGATTTTGTGGAGGCCCAAGAGGTGAGACCTCTTAAAGATTTTGTGGAGGCCCAAGAGGTGAGACCTCTTAAAGATTTTGTGGAGGCCCAAGAGGTGAGACCTCTTTAAAATTATGTGGAGGCCCAAGAGGTGAGACCTCTTAAAGATTTTGTGGAGGCCCAAGAGGTGAGACCTCTTAAAGATTTTGTGGAGGCCCAAGAGGTGAGACCTCTTAAAGATTTTGTGGAGGCCCAAGAGGTGAGACCTCTTAAAGATTTGTGGAGGCCCAGAGGTGAGACCTCTTAAAGATTTTGTGGAGGCCCAAGAGGTGAGACCTCTTAAAGATTTTGTGGAGGCCCAAGAGGTGAGACCTCTTTAAATTTATGTGGAGGCCCAAGAAGTGAGACCTAAAAGATTTTGTGGAGGCCCAAGAGGTGAGACTCTTAAAGATTTTGTGGAGGCCCAAGAGGTGAGACCTCTTAAAGATTTTGTGGAGGCCCAAGAGGTGAGACCTCTTAAAGATTTTGTGGAGGCCAAGAGGTGAGACCTCTTAAAGATTTTGTGGAGGCCCAAGAGGTGAGACCTCTTTAAAATTATGTGGAGGCCCAAGAGGTGAGACCTCTTAAAGATTTTGTGGAGGCCCAAGAGGTGAGACCTCTTAAAGATTTTGTGGAGGCCCAAGAGGTGAGACCTCTTAAAGATTTTGTGGAGGCCCAAGAGGTGAGACCTCTTAAAGATTTTGTGGAGGCCCAAGAGGTGAGACCTCTTAAAGATTTTGTGGAGGCCCAAGAGGTGAGACCTCTTAAAGATTTTGTGCAGGCCCAAGAGGTGAGACCTCTTAAAGATTTTGTGGAGGCCCAAGAGGTGAGACCTCTTAAAGATTTTGTGGAGGCCCAAGAGGTGAGACCTCTTAAAAATTATGTGGAGGCCCAAGAGGTGAGACCTCTTAAAGATTTTGTGCAGGCCCAAGAGGTGAGACCTCTTAAAAATTATGTGGAGGCCCAAGAGGTGAGACCTCTTAAACATTTTGTGCAGGCCCAAGAGGTGAGACCTCTTAAAAATTATGTGGAGGCCCAATAGGTGAGACCTCTTAAAAATTATGTGGAGGCCCAAGAGGTGAGACCTCTTAAAAATTATGTGGAGGCCCAAGAGGTGAGACCTCTTAAACATTTTGTGCAGGCCCAAGAGGTGAGACCTCTTAAAAATTATGTGGAGGCCCAAGAGGTGAGACCTCTTAAAAAATTATGTGGAGGCCCAAGAGGTGAGACCTCTTAAACATTTTGTGGAGGCCCAAGAGGTGAGACCTCTTAAAAATTATGTGGAGGCCCAAGAGGTGAGACCTGTTAAAAATTATGTGGAGGCCCAAGAGGTGAGACCTCTTAAACATTTTGTGCAGGCCCAAGAGGTGAGACCTCTTAAAAATTATGTGGAGGCCCAAGAGGTGAGACCTCTTAAACATTTTGTGCAGGCCCAAGAGGTGAGACCTCTTAAAAATTATGTGGAGGCCCAAGAGGTGAGACCTCTTAAACATTTTGTGCAGGCCCAAGAGGTGAGACCTCTTAAAAATTATGTGGAGGCCCAAGAGGTGAGACCTCTTAAAAATTATGTGGAGGCCCAAGAGGTGAGACCTCTTAAACATTTTGTGGAGGCCCAAGATGTGAGCCATAAACATATACATTTTTCTTATTTACGGAGCAATTCTACGGCGGTTAAGGAGGAGGAGGTGGAGGAGGAAATGGCACTTCATACAGATGGCACTTCACTTTTGGCTGCTTTCCACGGTTGGAGAAGCAAAGTCCGGGTCAATCCACTTGCTGTTCATTTTGATTAGCGTCAGCCTGTCCGCACTGTCGGTTGACAGGCGGCTGCGCTTATCGGTTATAATGCCCCCGGCTGCGCTGAACACCCTTTCTGATAGCACGCTGGCGGCAGGGCAGGCAAGCACCTCCAAGGCGTACAGGGACAGTTCCAGCCACGTGTCCAACTTGGAGACCCAGTAAGTGTAGGACGCCGAGGGATCGGGGAGGACAGGGTTACGGTCTGCCAGGTACTCCCGCAACATCCGCCGATACTTGTCCCTCCTGCTGATAGCGGGCCCCGCAGTGATGGAAGTTGCACGAGGGGGTGCCATGAACGTGTCCCACACCTTGGAGAGTGTTCCCCTGGTGGCTGTGGGCCTGATTGATGTTGTGGGACTCTGGGAGACCCTCTCCTCTCTGCCGCCAGCGATGGTGGGTGGGAAAATCTCCATCATGTTCTGCACGAGTTCCCTCTGGTATTCCAGCAATCGATTCGTCCTCTCCTCTACCGGAATAAAAGAGGAGACGTTATCTTTATACCGGGGGTCCAGGAGTGCGAAGACCCAGTACAGTTTGTTCTCCACTATCCGGACAACACGTGTGTCCCGGGAAAAGCAGCCCAGCATGAAGTCAGCCATGTGTGCCAGACTCTGAATAGGCATGACCTCACTGCCCCCACCAGAAGGATCACTTGCCATTTCCTCCTCTTCCTCTTCCGCCTCCTCTCCGCCCCATCCGCGCTGAACCAATGGGACGCACACAGCCTGACTGCTACCCTCGCCGCCAGCATCCTCCTCCTCTTCCACAGCCACCTCCACGTCGTCCTCCTCCTCATCCTCCTCCTCCTGCAACTGCCACCGTGAAGCAGACAAAAGTGTGGTCTGACTGTGTAGCTCCGTTGCGTCTCCTCCTACCCCCGTCTCCTCTGCGTGCAATGCGTTCTCCCTTATTGCGATGAGCGATTCTTTAAGGACGCCTAGGAGCGGGATGGTTACGCTCACTATAGCGTCCTCGCTGCTGACCTTCTTGGTGGACTCCTCAAAGATACGCAGTACATCGCATATGTCTGCCATCCATGGCCACTCGTGGTTGGCAAACTGAGGGAGCTGAGTTGGAGGCACGCGTGGATTCATTATCTGGTACTCCATCAATGCTCTCTGCTGCCACACACCCTGGCCAACATGGAATAGGTGGAATTCCAGCGAGTGGGCAGGTCGCACAACAGCCGATGTTCAGGCAAATGGAGGCGTTGCTGGAGTTTTTTTAAGCTAGCAGCAGCTACAGTTGACTTACGAAAGTGAGCGCACAAGCGCCGCACTTTCACCAGTAGCTCTGCCAGGTTGGGGTAAGTCTTCAGAAATTTTTGGACTACCAGATTAAAAACGTGGGCCAGGCATGGTACGTGATTGAGTTCGGCAAGCTCCAGAGCCGCCACCAGGTTACGGCCGTTATCGCACACGACCATGCCTGGTCCTAGCTGCAGCGGCGACAGCCACATCTCCGTCTGCTGCAATATGGCGTCCCTCACCTCTGGGGCGCTGTGCTTCCTGTCGCCCAAGCTGATGAGCTTTAGCACCGCCTGCTGACGTCTCCCCGCGCCAGTGCTGCAACGCTTCCAGCTAGCGGCTGAGGGAGATGTTAAGGCACAGGAGGAGGAGGAGGAGGAGGAGGAGGAGGAGGGGGGTTTATCAGAACCCATGCTGGCAATCTTGGGCGGGGGGTGGTAGGTAGGCCGTCTCTGTTTGCGACCCCGTCCCCGCTTCCACTACATTCACCCAGTGTGCCGTCAAAGAGATGTAGCGTCCCTGGCCGCAAGCGCTTCTCCACGAGTCGGTGGTCAAGTGGACCTTTGCGCTGACTGCGTACCTCAGGGCCCGCCTGATGTTACGCGACACGTGCTGGTGCAGGGCGGGGACGGCACTCCGGGAAAAGTAGTGGCGGCTAGGGACGGAATAGCGAGGTGCGGCAGCCGCCATCAGGTCGCGGAAGGCCTGCGTCTCCACAAGCCTAAACGGCAACATCTCCAGGGCCAGCAGTTTGGAGATGTGGCAGTTTAAGGCTTGGGCTTGGGGGTGACTCGAGGCGTACTTCCGCCTGCGGTCGAACGCCTGCGAGATGGACAGTTGTTGGGACGAGGAGTGTGAAGGTGCAGGCGAAGAGGCGGGGGAAGGGGAGGCTGAAGGAGAAGGCCCCAAAGTAGCCGAGGCAGATGTGGAGGTGTCCTGGCTGGAGGTCTGGACCGCAGTGGCAGCACACAACAAAGGGGAAGAGGCAGTGGCAGCAAGACCGGGCGCAGGTTTGTATTGCGTTTGCTCTCTCCCACTCAGCCCAGTGCTTGACTTCCAAGTGACGCCGCATGCCTGAGGTGGTCAGATTGCTCTTCTCAGAGCCCCTACTCAGTTTTGAGTGGCAGAGTGTGCAAACCGCGCTCAGTTTGTCATCCGCACAAACATTAAAAAATCTCCACACCACAGAAGTACGAGGCCTCGATGGGGGAGCTTCACGCGACTGCCCGCTGCCGGGAACAGCTTCGGCCGTGCTGGCTGTGGCCTCACTACTCTGTCTGGACTGTCCTCTGCCTCTGGACATCCCTCTGCCTGTGGACATCCTCTGCCTGTGAACATCCCTCTGCCTCTGGACATCCCTCTGCCTCTGGACATCCCTCTGCCTGTGGACATCCCTCTGCCTCTTGCTGCCTTTTTCGGTGCTGCGCAGACCACCACCTCTCCACTGCTTTCCCCGCTGGACATCACCCCTGGCCAAGTGGGGTCGGTCATTTCGTCATCCACCACCTCCTCTTCCTCACTCTGCTCCTCCTCCTGCCCACTGGACATTCCAACAGCCTCCCTTGATGGCAACTGCGTCTCATCATCATCATCGCTCATGATAACAGATGCTGGTTCAGGGTCCACATCAGCAGGAGATGGCGAAAACTCAAGTGTTTGGGCATCACTACAAACAAATTCCTCTGCTAGCTCCTGGGATTCTTCCGGCACATCTGAAAAAGGACCCGAAAAGAGCTCCTGGGAGGGGTCAAGGGTGGGATGACTCTGTTGGCCAGGTGTGGAGGAAGGAGGGTCAGAGTGAGACTGTGTGGATGACTGGCTGGTGGACAACTGTGTGGAAGCGCTATCGGCTATCCATTGCACCACCTGTTCAACCTGCTCAGGCCTCAACAGCGGTGTAACTCGCCCCCTGCTTAACTGTCCCATAAAGGCAGGGATTCTGGATGAGTGTGATCCTGGCTGACCCTCACCAGCACGCATTGTATCCCCACTGGCTTCAACAAGGCCACCAACAGCATTTCCGCGCCCCCGTCCTCGTCCACGTCCGATTCCGCTAGCCCCCCTCCGCATTTTATTTTTTTTTTGTTGCAAATACAATATTGGGTATATAATTAGGTATGTGAAATAATTTAGCAATTGAACGCACCAGTACAGTGGCCTATTAAAAGGCCTAGATATTGTATATTTCAAGGTACACAGCCGTGTAGTAACAGAACAGACGGTGGGTATTTACACCAGGTATGTGAGATAATTTAACAAGAGAACGCACAGTACAGTGGCCTATTAAAATGCCTAGATATTGTATATTTCAAAGTACACAGCCGTGTAGTAACAGAACAGACGGTGGGTATTTACACCAGGTATGTGAGATAATTTAACAAGAGAACGCACAGTACAGTGGCCTATTAAAATGCCTAGATATTGTATATTTCAAAGTACACAGCCGTGTAGTAACAGAACAGACGGTGGGTATTTACACCAGGTATGTGAGATAATTTAGCAAGAGAACGCACAGTACAGTGGCCTATTAAAATGCCTAGATATTGTATATTTCAAAGTACACAGCCGTGTAGTAACAGAACAGACGGTGGGTATTTACACCAGGTATGTGAGATAATTTAACAAGAGAACGCACAGTACAGTGGCCTATTAAAATGCCTAGATATGTATATTTCAAAGTACACAGCCGTGTAGTAACAGAACAGACGGTGGGTATTTACACCAGGTATGTGAGATAATTTAGCAAGAGAACGCACAGTACAGTGGCCTATTAAAATGCCTAGATATTGTATATTCAAAGTACACAGCCGTGTAGTAACAGAACAGACGGTGGGTATTTACACCAGGTATGTGAGATAATTTACAAGAGAACGCACAGTACAGTGGCCTATTAAAATGCCTAGATATTGTATATTTCAAAGTACACAGCCGTGTAGTAACAGAACAGACGGTGGGTATTTACACCAGGTATGTGAGATAATTTAGCAAGAGAACGCACAGTACAGTGGCCTATTAAAATGCCTAGATATTGTATATTTCAAAGTACACAGCCGTGTAGTAACAGAACAGACGGTGGGTATTTACACCAGGTATGTGAGATAATTTAGCAAGAGAACGCACAGTACAGTGGCCTATTAAAATGCCTAGATATTGTATATTTCAAAGTACACAGCCGTGTAGTAACAGAACAGACGGTGGGTATTTACACCAGGTATGTGAGATAATTAGGCAAGAGAACGCACAGTACAGTGGCCTATTAAATGGCCTAGATATTGTATATTTCAAAGTACACAGCCGTGTAGTAACAGAACAGACGGTGGGTATTTACACCAGGTATGTGAGATAATTTAGCAAGAGAACGCACAGTACAGTGGCCTATTAAAATGCCTAGATATTGTATATTTCAAAGTACACAGCCGTGTAGTAACAGAACAGACGGTGGGTATTTACACCAGGTATGTGAGATAATTTAGCAAGAGAACGCACAGTACAGTGGCCTATTAAAATGCCTAGATATTTGTATATTTCAAAGTACACAGCCGTGTAGTAACAGAACAGACGGTGGGTATTTACACCAGGTATGTGAGATAATTTAGCAAGAGAACGCACAGTACAGTGGCCTATTAAAATGCCTAGATATTGTATATTTCAAAGTACACAGCCGTGTAGTAACAGAACAGACGGTGGGTATTTACACCAGGTATGTGAGATAATTTAGCAAGAGAACGCACAGTACAGTGGCCTATTAAATGGCCTAGATATTGTATATTTCAAAGTACACAGCCGTGTAGTAACAGAACAGACGGTGGTATTTACACCAGGTATGTGAGATAATTTAACAAGAGAACGCACAGTACAGTGGCCTATTAAAATGCCTAGATATTGTATATTTCAAAGTACACAGCCGTGTAGTAACAGAACAGACGGTGGGTATTTACACCAGGTATGTGAGATAATTTAACAAGAGAACGCACAGTACAGTGGCCTATTAAAATGCCTAGATATTGTATATTTCAAAGTACACAGCCGTGTAGTAACAGAACAGACGGTGGGTATTTACACCAGGTATGTGAGATAATTTAGCAAAGAGAACGCACAGTACAGTGGCCTATTAAATGGCCTAGATATTGTATATTTCAAGGTACACAGCCGTGTACTAACTGAACAGACGGTGGGGTATTTACACCTGGTATACAAAAAGGGTATTGCAGGCACACAGAACCCAGAACACTAGAGCCAAATAAACTGTATTTAAAAAAATAAAATAAAATTCACAGCCGTATACTGCCAGATCAGATGGTGCATATACACACTAGTTATATAACAGGGTTTTTCAGCCAAAAAGAACGCTGAACAGTAGTGCCAAATATAGTTTGGTATGTAGCAGAGCACCTAATACACCACTAATGGCTCTCTCTGTCCCTACTCCAGCAGCTATCCCTGAATACGGCAGCCGTTCTCTGTAAAGTGTATCTTGTAGTAAAGCTATCACTGTAGTGCACTATAGTAGCCCTGATAAGGGCTTTTAATCACGCTCCTGCCTGTCCAACTGCTAAAACCTGTCTGTCCCTTCTCCAGCCTCTGTCCCTGACTAAGTTCACGCAGCATATGCGTACGAGCAGGAAGAGCTGAGTTTTTAATATTCGAGGTCACATGGTTTTTCCAGCCAATCCATGTAGACGCTGTTTTCGCGCTGCCAGCGTGCTCAGCGTGCCTGTCATACCCCCCCTGCATGTTGATTGGTGGAAAAAGAGCGCCAGGGAAGTTGGGAGGGGAAACGAATTCTAAGTGCGCCATCGCCGTTATACTCGATTGAAATCGAGTATGCCGAATAGCGTAGTATTCGATCGAATACCGGCTCGATCGAACACTACTCGCTCATCTCTAATAATAATCATTTCCTTTCATTTACATTTTAATTGACATTACTTTTCTACTCATCTTGTTATTAACACCTAGTAAATGGTAGCTTCTTGGCAAACAGTACAGCTATTAACAGTTTACTTGACATGATTATTATACTAATTATTGAGTCTTGCTGTGTTTACGTCTTCTTCTTAGGACAACTAATTTGTGGTGTCACTTCCTAGAGAGATATGATTTTGTTTGCTTAATGGCTCTTGCAGTGTTATCATGAACTATAGTAGAGCAGAAATATTCCTGCAGATGATACAGCACTCATTTATTTACTTCTGAAGACTCTCACAAGCTTTCATATAAAATGAAACACACGTTTTTCATTTCTACTTTAATTTGTTAATGTTAATGTCTTCTGCTTAAAAATCT
>ONZH01005691.1:0-32840 GCA_900303285.1 Rhinella marina
ACTGAAGTTAAATATAGAGTTAAAGGGTTGGGGTGGTTGTCACCGAAGTAAGTATATATGGAGGTAGGAGTGGGAGATTCATGACATGGGGAGGACCCATACTCAGGAGGGTCATTTTGCACAGAAGCCTGTGTTAGCCCAGTGCTCCATGCCTACACAGCTGCCCCTACACGCAGGCACAGGTGCCGGGCTCCTTCACTCCCTCCTGCTGCTGTGCGCCGTGCTGACAAGCTTGGGCAGCAGGCGGCTAAAACTGTTACATCTGCGCCCCATGCTGGAGCTTCCTTCTTTGCTGGCACAAAGTGCAGCTATGTGTCTCTGGCATCCTCCTTTAGTCCTGTACTGTTAGGCATGCACAGGCGTCTCTCCTCCCTTGTGAGGCAGCACGTACACGCCCTCTATCTCCCAGGCTATGGCTGGATTGCAGGAAGTATTTAAAGGCGCTTCCTGCCCCAGGAAGGTGCCTGAGCAATCTTGGTCACTACCTTGTCTGCTCCATTGTGTGAAGGTGTTATGGCATTTCTGCTTTATTGTGTACCGGACCCTGCTTCTTGATTAAAAAGACTTTGCTTGATTGCCGTCTGCCCCTGACCTTAGACTTCGATTACGGACTTTGCTGATCGCTGCCTGCCCTGACTTTGGACTTCCTGACCACATGTTTTCCCTTGGTGCTTTGCACTGGTTTCTCTGATTCCCAGATCAGTTGCCACTGGCCCATGGATTGCTCTGGAGTGGTACCTGGTGACTACGCTAACAGATGCAGTGTCCCACATATTGTGAGAAAGGGACACTGCAAATGTGTTGGTATTAGCCATGTCAACTGTATTTATATGCTATTTATAACTATATGCTGCAAGAACCTTTTTAGGCTGAGTAACCATCATTTTCTTATTACAACGCTAGGTGGTGCTATTGCCATATGTTATATATATATATGCTTGTGTCAGGTTAGAATCAGTTCAGTCAGAGAGGAAGTTAGTCAGTGAGAAGGAAAGGAGTGAGTCCTGAAGGTTTAACCACCATGTAGCTGCCATGTCAGCCTGGCTCTGGCCAAGCCAGGTATCCTGTGGCCCTTAACAAGTCTAAGCTCCTAGAACCTGAGCCAAACTGGATAGTGTGAGTCTGGTCGAGGTGATGACTACCTGAAGTTTTATGGGCTCTTCCAGTACAAGTATTATAGGAGCAAACAATGGAGCAGATGAAGTGATGCCTGCCGTCCAGGGATGCCGCTCTGTGGGATGCTAATCTAAAGTAAGAGATATAATCTGTGTGATATCCAGGTCTAGCTAGGGTGGATTGAAGGAACTAGAAACTAAGCAGGAAGATTAATTACTTGATTATTAGAAGAAAGCACCTATATTTATACTGCTATTGAACATTCAGCCTAATAAGGAAATTCTTGCAGCATCCTTACTTATTGCCAAGTGAAGTAACTGTGAATTGTGATTTAAGAAGGACTTACTCAAAGGCAAAAGTAAAGTTCAACTGTTTTGGATAAAAGCTGCCTCCTCTTTATTTCATTATCTTTACTTTGCACCGCAAGGTGCTGGCGTCACGAAACTATCAGGGACCCTGCCGACCAACACCCAAATCTTCCACCATCAAAGGCACCTCACCTTACCATCCGGCAGAGCTCCTGAAAACCAGAGAGTGCCCCGAAGGAATTGGTGTCCCCTTCCATTCACTGCACGCCGACCCAGGGAGCTACAGCTTCAGAACTGTGAGTAATCTATCCACCGGCAACACCACTGTGACAATACAACCCTATTACACTCACATACATGCCCCTGCGGCCTGGTCGCTGCACGGCCCAAGCCTATCCTCACCATCAGAGGCTCTAGTGAAGACCAGTTAGTTACTTAGTCAAGGCTTCTATGGCCTTTCCACCAAAGTAAAGTCTTAGCTCTTGGGAAATACTCTACCTTGTGGCCAAGAGATGAGGATCCCCACTATTAAGTCTTTGATTGGATACATGAAAATGGGTTTTATTAACCTATACATCAGCTCAAAAATCATTTTTAGATCAACACCTGTGGGTAATGCTTACCTGTTTCTACACTGCTGGCTGCTTTTTAGCTATGCCCCATTAGGATAGAGCTCCAATCTTGACCGAGATGGAGGAATTTGGGCCCTGCACTCCAGAATTCAGGCTTAAAAAAGTTGCTCAAAAATTAGGCTTTGGAATTGTATAGGCTTATTTGCAAACAAATTTAGCATTTTTCGGCAGGGCAAAAGCCTGCTGAATCTGCGCTACTGAAAGTCCACCGTGCTGCTGGAAGCCCACTATGGCTCCATTCACTATAACCAGATGTCTGGCCGCAGCAAGGCAAACATGCCGAGTGGCGGCCAGACAAAAACTGCAGCGTGCTGTAGTTTTATTCTGGTCGCCTCTCGGCTTGTTTGCCACGCTGCGGCCGAACCTCTGGCCTGCTTCCATTATAGTGAATGGGGCTAGAGTGGACTTCCGGCGGCACGGTGGACTTGCGGTAGCGTGGATCTAGCAGGCTGTTCCCTCTCCGGAACATCCTGCCGGAAAAGGCTACCGCAAATGTGAAAGTAGCCTAATACTGAGATTAATGAGCTTATGTATTTTGACTTTTTTTTTACCTGCTTGTCCTATCAAAATTTTCATCGCCTATTATTGTTGTCCTGAGTATTGTGCCATATGCGATCATGAAATATTTAATGCACTGTCTATGCGCCTCGAGCAATAAGCTTTAGCTTCACAAAACCTTTCCATCGTGGCCTACACACGTGTAATAATATCAAAGAACTTGCCTTCAAGCCAAAAGAAAACAGAATAAAATGCTTACATCTAGAAAGTATCATGGATGGAAAGAAAAATATCCCATGGGGTTTAGGATGGACCATCAATGTGCGATCATGGAGGTCTGAACCTTTGAAGAAGGCAAAATCCAGAACTTGTAAAATTCTGCTTGAACTATATTTCTTTAATATAGCAATACAGATGTAAGGGAACACAACACTCCGTACATCTGTATTGCTATAGTAAAGAAATAAAGTTCAAGCTGGATTTTGCCTTCTTACAGGTGAGCTGGAGTCAGCTGTTGTGGGTCTGAACCTTCCTCTGCTGCATCTAACTCTGCAGCGCCATCCATCTGCATATGGACATGTCTGGTACTGCAAATGAATAGGTCTGACCCACAGCCGGATACCACCGGCCATTCACTGTAATGGGATCCGGAAGGGATCTGGCCACTTTCCAGCATACACAACCAAAAATGGTTTGTGTAGTACTTTATGACCGTCTTTGACCTCCGGATACAGTGACCGGATTAGAGTGCAGGACTTCACAATGCAGATATGAACCCAGCCTAAGTGCTAACTGGAAAGGCATGCACGTACCATTACTGTTTAGTTGCATAGCCGCAGGATAGGTCTTCCTTATCAGATCGTTGAGGTTCTGACGCCCAGCAACCCAGACAGAACAGCTGTCACCTTGTATCTTCGGCACTGAAAATCAATGCACTTGTGCAGTGGACGGAGCTGGTAACTGCAGCATTGCTCCCATTGAAGAGAATGGAGAGAACTGCATATGCACAGTGGCCACTAGAAGGGTCCTTGTTCTAGAGATAAATGAGGGTCGAATGGGTGGCATCTATTTATGGCATATCCTGTGAACATACTATATGGCAATGCAAACGAATATCCAGTCCTAATCCAGAAAAAACACATACAGTGCCTTGCGAAAGTATTCGGCCCCCTGGAACTCTTCAGCCTTTTGCCACATTTCAGGCTTCAAAAAAAAAAGATATAACATTTTAAATTTTTGGTGAAGAATCAACAACAAGTGGGTCACAATTGTGAAGTGGAACGAAATTTATTGGATCATTTAAACTTTTTTTGTAATAATAAAACTGAAAAGTGGGGCGTGCAAAATTATTCGGCCCCCTTGCATTAATACTTTTTTGGCACCACCTTTTGCTGCGATTACAGCTGCGGTCTCTTGGGGTATGTCTCTATCAGTTTTTCACATCTAGAGACTGAAATTCTTGCCCATTCTTCCTTGCTAAACAGCTCGAGCTCTTTGAGGTTGGATGGAGAGCATTTGTGAACAGCAGTTTTCAGCTCTTTCCACATATTCTCAATTGGATTCAGGTCTGGACTTTGCCTTGGCCATTCTAAGACCTGGATACCTTTATTTTTGAACCATTCCATTGTAGATTTTGCTTTATGTTTGGGATCATTGTCTTGTTGGAAGATAAATCTCCGTCCTAGTCTCAGGTCTTTTGCAGACTCCAACAGGTTTTCATCCAGAATGGTCCTGTATTTGGCTCCATCCATCTTCCCATCAATTTTAACCATCTTCCCTGTCCCTGCTGATGAAAAGCAGGCCCAAACCATGATGCTGCCACCACCATGTTTGACAGTGGGGATGGTGTGTTCAGGGTGATGAGCTGTGTTGCTTTTACGCCAAACATATCGTTTTGCATTGTTTACAAAAAGTTGGATTTTGGTTTCATCTGACCAGAGCCCCTTCTTCCACATGTTTGGTGTCTCCCAGGTGGTTTGTAGCAAACTGTAAACTAGACTTTTTATGGATATCTTTGAGAAATGGCTTTGTTCTTGCCACTCTTCCATAAAGGCCAGATTTGTGAAGTGTTGGACTGATTGTTGTCCTATGGACAGACTCTCCCACCTCAGCTGTAGATCTCTGCAGTTCATCCAGAGTGATCATGGGCCTCTTGGCTGCATCTCTGATCAGTCTTCTCCTTGTTTGAGATGAAAGTTTAGAGGGACGGCCGGGTCTTGGTAGATTTGCAGTGGTCTGATACTTCTTCCATTTCAATATGATCGCTTGCACAGTGCTCCTTGGGATGTTTAAAGCTTGGGAAATCTTTTGGTATCCAAATCCGGCTTTAAACTTCTCCACAACAGTATCACGGACCTGCCTGGTGTGTTCCTTGGTCTTCATGATGCAGAACCCTGAGACTATCACAGAGCAGGTGCATTTATACGGAGACTTGATTACACACAGGTGGATTCTATTTCTCTTCATCAGTCATTTAGGACAACATTGGATCATTCAGAGATCCTCAATCAACTTCTGGAGTGAGTTTTCTTGTTCAATAGTTTTTATTGGGTTTTTTCTTTTTAAATACAGTGTAAATTTTCTTAATAGAAAAGAAACAGGGGAAAGAGTACAAATTGTATAGTAATACAATAGAAACATAGTTCTACAAATAGTACATTTGGGTTATGCTAAGTTAAAATATTTGCTAGATGTTATATATTTTGAACTATTAGTAGGGAGTACACAGATGACTGGTAGCCATCCAAGCTTATAACCAGCCATACGTCTCCTCCAGCATGTATAAACATATTCATACTCCGTATACAGAGGGAAGAGAGACAGCGTCTCAGGGGTGTAACATAGTAAAACCAAAGTGGCATATAAACATAAAGAAAAAGAAACTAAAACTAAAACTACAACTACAGGTGTTCTTTTGTCTCAACAATATTGAATCGAGAAATATAGAGAGAACATTAGAAGGACAACCTTATGTATATGAGTCAAGCACTTATAAATACTGATTTTTCCCAGACATCCCATGTGGAACGAAATTTTTTCATATTTCCATTACTTCTGGCACTCATCTCCTCGTATTTGTGGTTTAGGTTAATCTTTCTTATTATTGCAGGTATCTCTGGGATTTCAGGAGATTTCCATTTCCCCGCAATGGATTGTATAGAAGTGGTAAGTATATGGTGGGTTAAGGTTCTGTATTTGTTTGTTATATCACGTATTCCCAATCTTAGTAAATAGCATTCTGGGGAAAAGGGTAGGTTTATATCTAATTTGTTTAATAACTCATTTGTGATCTGTTCCCAAAATCTTTTGATAACAGGGCATTCCCAGAAGATATGCAGCAAGTTTCCAACTTGGCCACATTTTCTCCAGCACAGATTGGATGAATCATGAAAGATCTTTGCTAGTCTATAAGGAGTGTAATACCATCGGAAGGCTAATTTGCAGTACGCTTCTAAGTGGTCTGAACATGATGAGCTTTTCGTGACAGATTGGAAAGTTGTTTTCCAAGAGTGTATGGGGATAGTAATATTAATATCTCTTTCCCATTTTTGGATAATAGATGAATGTACATTTAGGTAGTTGTCTGTCAGTTGTGAATAAAATACTTTCAAACCTTTCATATATTTGTGGAGTTTATTTTCTAGTAGAGCACATGTTAATGGGTGTACTGTGGGAAGCTTTGCATTATTTTTGTTTAGAAAAGTTCTGATTTGCAGGTATATCCAGAGATCTGTTTTGGGAAGGTCATATACTTGGCTCAGTTTTAAGTAGTTCATTAGTATCTCCCCTTGAAACAGATCTTGTACATAGAGTATGCCGTTTTGTATCCAATTTTCTATCGGTAGGGAAGGTATTAAAATCTGAAGAGTTTGCAACGGAATCTTCAGTGGTTTGGAGATTTTGAATTTAGCGCATATTTTAACATATTTATCCCAAATAACTGTGGCGTCCCTAATTATTGGGTTTTTGATTTGTAGGCATGGGTGTCCATAGAATAAGCCAATATGGAGTCCTTTATTCTACATCTTTCTTCTAATGCATGTTCAATTTTATTCCAGGGTTTGTGTGAATTAGGATCCCACCATTCCATTGATTGATATAGGATGCTCGACATCTGATAAGCTTGAAGGTCTGGTACGCCAATACCTCCTGAATTTCTATTCCTGTTTAATACTGACATAGGGATTCTGGGGCGTTTGTTTCCCCAGATAAATTTATTCATCTGAGCCTGGAATTTTTGCATTATGCGTGAGGGTAGTAATAGAGGAATAGTTCTAAAGAGATATAAGATTTTGGGTAGTAACATCATTTTGTATAATATTATGCGTCCCCACCAAGAGTTATCAGATATGTTTAATTGGGTCATGTCTTGTTGTATTCGGGATAGCATGGATGGATAATTGTTCTGGATCAGAGTGTCAACTGGGTAAGAGATCTCAATGCCTAAATATGGAATCTTGTCGTTGTGCCAGATATAAGGAAAGCTAGATTGTAGGATGATTTTGTCCGTGTCTTTTATATTCATTTCTAATATTAGGGATTTAGTGTCATTAATTTTATAGTAAGAAACATTTCCAAAGGTTTTGATGAGTTCCTGTATTTTAGGGAGTGCTATTCTAGGTTCTGTGGTGCATATGAGTATGTCGTCCGCGAATAAGCTCATTTTGTGCCTTGTGTCAATTATGTTAATTCCTGTAATATCTTTATTTTTCCTAATCATTTCTGCAAATGGTTCTAGAGCCATTATGAACAGAAGGGGTGATAGGGGGCATCCTTGTCTGGTGCCGTTTGTAAGATTGAATGGGGATGAAATTATGCCATTTGTTATAACTTTAGCTGAGGGATTAGTATATAGGGCTTTAATAGCATTTTTGATGGGTCCGGAAAATCCAAATTTTTCTAATGTGTTGAACATATATTCCCAATGGATTCTGTCGAAGGCTTTTTCAGCGTCTAATGAAAGAAGTATAGATGGTAAATTATTTTTCTGTATATGGTGTAATATGTTTATAATACGTCTTGTGCCGTCTGAGGATTGTCTTCCTGTCACAAAACCAACTTGGTCATGATGAATAATAGTAGGTATAATAGTGGAAATTCTATTGGCAATAGTTTTGGCATATATTTTGATATCGGTATTGATTAGTGATATAGGTCTGTAGTTCGTCACTAACGAGGGGTCTTTATTTGGTTTTGGAATGGTGATTATATTTGCCTGTGTCATCTCTTTAGGAAATGTACCTGTGATCACTGCTTCGTTAAACAGGTCTGTAAGAATCGGAGTTAAAATGTCTTTGTAGGTTTGGAAATATTCATTATTGTAGCCGTCTGGTCCTGGGGATTTGCGTTTCTTTAAAGTTTGGATAGTATTGCTAATTTCTTGAGGGGAAAATGGAGCATTCAAAATGGTAATTTGATCATTTGTTAGTTTAGGTAGGGTCATTGATTCTAAAAAGGCCAGTATAGAGGGAGTGGTAGGTTGAGTAGTTTCAGGATCTTTATTCAGATTGTAAAGTTGTTCATAGTATGTTCTGAACTGTTCTGCAATGTCTTTAGGATTCATAATTTTTGAATTGTTGTGTTTTTCTTTTATAAATGCTATTCTAGATTTATTTTGCAGTTGTTTGACTCTATTTGCCATAAATGCAGAAGCTTTGTTATTCTGCGAATAATATTTTTGTTTGAGTTTGGACAGATTCTTTTCATATTGATCTAGTAATAATATTCTGATATTGTTTCTTGTGGTGATTAATTCTTCTTTTATTTTAGTATCGCTAGTGTTTTTATGGTTTTTTTCTAGTATCTTTAGTTTGGACATTTTTTCTTCTAACTGTTTATTCTTTTGTTTTTTATATTGGGCTCCGTATTTCATCATCATGCCACGGATATATGCTTTATGTGCATTCCATAGGGTAGTTCTTTTTATATCAGGGGTATCATTTAGTTGGAAATACTCTTTTAAGTCTTTTTCTAGACTACTTTGAATTTTTGGATCGTTTAATAAGTAGGTATTTATTTTCCAGATATAATCTGAGGGTGGGATATTTTTTTCTCTTAGTGTAGTAATAAGGGGAGCGTGATCTGACCATATAATTTGGCCTATTTTTGAATCTTGTATTAGTTGAAGGGAAATTATGTCAGTTATGCAATAATCTATTCTAGTATATACATCATGTACTTGAGAATAAAAGAGTAGTCTCTTTCATTGGCATGCAGACACCTCCAAGAGTCATACAGATTATTGTCGAATAACCATTTTTTCAATGTAGGTGAAGGTTGTCTTGTTCTGTTGGTTGTACCCAGTGACGGATCTGATATGAGATTAAAATCTCCTAATATTAATAAATGGCCTTGCTTATGTTTCGTAATTTTCTTCAGTATTTTATTTAAAAATCTCGTTTGTCCCTTATTTGGGCTATATATGTTACAAATGGTATATGTAATGTTGTTTAATTTGCATATCAGAACAAGAAACCTTCCCTTTTTATCTGTAATCACTTCTATTTTGTGAAACGCTACTGTATCTCTGATGGCTATGGAAACGCCTGCTTTTTTAGAAGTAGCGCAGGCATGGAAAATATGAGGAAAGTTCCTGTTTTTAACTCTAGTGATGTCTTCTTGGAGTAGATGTGTTTCCTGAACGCAGATAATGTCCGCATGTGCTGTTTTGGATTCTTTCCACAAAGATAATCTCTTGGAAGGATGATTCAGTCCTTTCACGTTCAAAGAGAATATCTTAATAGTCATGGTGTGTTGTTGGTGAATGCTTACGGTTGGAAGTCTTCTTTCGTAGAGTGGTCTGATAAATCAGTGTTGGTGGTGATCTGAGTTTGGAGACTTCTGGATTATGGGAAGTCTTGGGAGGGTAGTGCCTTCTTCTGATGAAAAGATTTGAGAGTAACCTGTTGAAAGAAAGGTTAAATAACGAAAACATAACATTAATAACATAACAGTCCATCTTGTGGATGGAAAAAGCACAGAGATCGATCGATTGGACCGACAATTTGTGGGGTATAGTCTTGGAGAAGACACCTCACGTTTGATGGTGTATAAGACTGCACAGGAAATTCATTTGGTGGTTCAGGTTCCCCTTGTTGTTGTTGACCATTCTTCTGGTAGTGTCATGGCTTGTTCCTTCTGTTTTCTTTTGCTGAATTCTGAGGTATCCAGTTGCCACTGTTCCAGTAGTTTCTGGCCTTGATCCATCGTGGTAATAATATGGAGAGTTCCTTCTTTATGGATAAGGATTTTTGTGGGGAATCCCCATTTGTAGGGAATTTTGTTTTCCCGTAGGCACAGAGTAAAAGATTGGAGTTTTTTCCTTTCAAGGATGGTTGCTTGGGAGAGGTCTGTAAATAGTGAGATTTTTTCATATGGTTCTGGGAGGGAGCTCATTTTCCTTGCTGTGAACATAATTTCTTCTTTGATATGGTAGAAGTGGATGCGGGCGAGGACATCTCTTGGTCTGGATTCTGGAATTGATTTAGGTTTAGGGAGTCTGTGTGCCCTGTCCACAGTTAGGTCCAGCAAAGATGCTTCTGGTAATATTGCTTGTATCATTTTTTGTATGAATTTTAGTATATCGTTTGGAGGAACGGATTCAGGAATACCCCGGAATTTGATGTTATTTCTTCTGGATCTATCCTCCAGATCAGCCATTTTTTGTCTAATAGCTGTAATATCGTCATCAAGTGCGTTGTGTGAGTCAACCAAGGTATTATGCGCTCCCGCGTATTCCGCCATCTTATTTTCGATATGGTCTACTCTTTCCCCCAAGTCGTCTATGTTACTTGATAGAGAGGTGCAAATTTGCGCTATATCTGCTTTAATTGAGGTATTCAGCGCTAGAAGCATATCTTTCATCAAATTTACAGATATAGGTTCATTAGAAGTTGGGATATGTTCAAAAACACTTATGGGTTGAGAAGACATTAATGTAGATTTCTCACCATTGTTTTCTTGGTTAAAGGAGTTGTCTCTTCTGGGTCTTTGTTTAGCTGGGCTGTGTACTGTAGAGGAATCTGATAAAATGGCGTCCTCCTCTTCTTCTTCCTCTCTGTGCTGTGGAATTTGCGATGGTGGTTTTAATGATTTGGCTGATGTGGTTGTTCTTCTGTTTCTGGGCGTTTTTGTTGTATTTGTCTTATTTGTCTGAGAATTAATATCTTTTTTTCCTTTCCCTGTAGGTTGTATGGCCGGTGAGGAGGTGCTGCTGCTGCTGGCTGAGGAGCCCCGTTCCCGCCCGCCGCCATCTTTGCTCTCTCTCCCCTCCATGAGGAAGAAGTCCTCCAGATGTTTTGGAGGCTCCCTCCTTCTCCCCTTCATCATGGTAAGTATGCCTCTTGTTACTGAAGTCTGTCGCTTGCCTTTTGTGTGTGTTTCAGGTCCGGTGCAGTCGCTGGGATCGTCGCTGGAGCCTGGTGAGGTGAGGAGCTCCGTTAGTGTGCGGCCGTCTCCATCGGCTGCAGGCCACGCCCCCCTGGAGTGAGTTTTCTGAACTGAAAGTAAATGGGCCGAATAATTTTGCACGCCCAACTTTTCAGTTTTATTATTACAAAAAAAATTTAAATGATCCAATACATTTCGTTCTACTTCACAATTGTGACCCACTTGTTGTTGATTCTTCATCAAAAATTTTAAATGTTATATTTTTTTGTTTGAAGCCTGAAATGTGGCAAAAGGTTGAAAAGTTCCAGGGGGCCGAATACTTTCGCAAGGCACTGTATAACAAGTACACAGAATCTAGCAGTGCTGCTGCGCTTATGTTATATAGTCCCTGTCATTGCTAGATGGAAGAGTGATTAAAGGGGTATTCCAGTTGTTAGATTAGGGGGGATCCCCACCAATCATAAGAAAACAGGATCGGTGTCCTCTGTTTTAACCCCTTGAATACCATGGTTCCCTGACTTCACGGAACCATAGCTTTTTTATTTTTCCGTTCACATAGCCATATAAGGGCTTTTTTTTTTTTTCTGCAGGACAAGTTCTACCTTCTAATGCCACAACTTGATATGGCATACAATGTAGTGGGAAGTTGGAAAATAATTCCAAATGGGGTGGAATTAGAAATAAAAACATGATTCACCCACAGGTTTTGTCCCTACGGCATTCCCTACCCATTCTCTGGGTTAGTACGATTGCAAAAAAAACATATTTGTATAGTTTTTTGTATAGTTTTAATACTAAAAATTATTTTTTTTTACATCGCCATATTCTTACCCCATAACTGTCTACTAAGCTTTGTGGGGGCCTATTTTTTGTGGAAAGATCTGTAATTTTTATTGATACCATTTTGGAGTGTATGTGACTTTTTGAACACATTTTATTCCATTTTCTTGGGTAAGCAAAGCAATGAAAAAAATGGTAATTGTTTTTTTTTTTTCCATTACTCCAATCACCTTATGGGACGTTTGATGATGTTGATTGTTTATGTATTTATTTATTTTTATTCTAGGGAAAGGGGGTTGAATTTAAAATGCAATATTTTTTTATTTTTTAAATTTGTAACTTCTTTAAACCCTTTTTAGCCCCTCCAGGGGCTACAGTATGCACTAGTTAGATTAATTTTAGCTTATACTGTAGTTCCATAGAATTTGCAGCTAACCCATGTTAGTCTGCTTCCTGCAAGCCTCCATAGGAACTGCAGCTCTAATACGCTGGGTCACTTCAGAGATAATTAGTGCCATAGAACAAAGTACCTGATTCCCTGATCGTCACACGGTGGAGCCGGTCCTAACCTGGAAGCCTGGGCTCTCGGGGTTTTTACCATTTTGATGCCGTGGTCACGCTTGACCACAGCATCTAAAAGGTTTAGTGCCTGCGATCGGCATTATTGCTGGTCGCAGACATTAGCCGCGGGCCTCTTAAGACATTAGAGACCTGCTGGCTATGGCACCTGCTGCGCTCGCTCTCAAGCGCCATATTTAAAAACCCTCCTAGCGCTATCTAAGGGTTAATGGGGCACTAGTCGAGCATGAGCACCCACGCTCGGTTTAATTCCTAGCAGTTGGACCCTTCAGGTAGATAGGGAACAACTTGTTCTATCTGGAATACTTCTTTAAGCATCCAGTTCCCTTACCTCCTAGATCTGTTTGCAGGATGATAACCCACAGTGTATAAACTACAAATACAGAACACCAGAGCTTATGGCCCACAGAATCAATATCCAAGCATCTGTATCGCATCTTTATATTTTCCCATACAGTCAGTGCCATAGATAAGCAAACACAATACAATACAATAACATACTTAAAGAGGCTCTGTCACTAGGTTTTAACCTATGTATTTAAATACATAGGTTAAAACCCCTTAACTAGTACAGTTATAACATACCTTTATTGCAGAGTACAGCGCAGCGGTTGTGCTGAAAAACCAACTTAAAAACTCTATGCTAATGAGCCTTCGGAGCACCGGGGGGCAGGCTCTGTCTTCCTGAGCACCACTTCTTCACCGCCCCCCGGGGCCCGAGGCTCTCCCCGATGCCGACGTCCACGCCCCTCTGGAATTAGATTGACAGCGCTAGACCAAACGGTCGCGCAGTCCGATCGCGCCGGCGCATGCGCAGAAGCGCTTGCAGTGCCCGAACACTGCAAGCGCTTCCATCCTTGTGCGCACGACCCGCAGCGAAAGTGGCGGCGCGTGCGCACAAGGATGGAAGCGCTTGCAGTGTTCGGCACTGCAAGCGCTTCTGCGCATGTGCCGGCGCATTCGGACTGCGCAGGCGCCGGATTTCAGCGCTAGACCAAACGGTCTAGCGCTGTCAATCTAATTCCAGAGGGGCGTGGACGACGGCATCGGGGAGAGCCTCGGGCCCCGGGGGGCGGTGAAGAAGCGGTGCTCAGGAAGAAAGAGCCCGCCCCCCGGTGCTCCGAAGGCTCATTAGCATAGAGTTTTAAGTTGGCTTTTCAGCACAACCGCTGCGCTGTACTCTGCAATAAAGGTATGTTATAACTGTACTAGTTAAGGGGTTTTAACCTATGTATTTAAATACATAGGTTAAAACCTAGTGACAGAGCCTCTTTAGTGCAAAAAGGTTTAGAATACATAAAAAATTTCTCTGCTGAGCAGTATTTTCCTGTCATCCAGAGTTCCTCCAGAAACTACGAAAAGATTCAATAGCATCTCTAATAGCTCATTAGGACAACTCAAGCCTATGCTCTCAACCATCTGTTTCCAGCCTCTGATAACCAAGCTTCTGAAGCCTCTTATTACTAATATGAGTTGCTCTGATGTAAAGAAGGAATGCTTTTAAATACTCTCAAGAAGGAAGTGATGTTTTATACTGGACGTCAAGAATAGGACCTTCAGGTCCTACAAACTCAACAGTAGGGTCAAGAGACGCTTAACGTCCTGTTCAAGGAGCTTTTCTTTCTATAGGTTCAATTCTAATAAATCTATCTGCTAAACAAGCTAAATGACTAGACAACAAACCTCCCAATAAATGAGGAGATCAAACAAGAACGCTCTACTGGAGACCTTTTAGCTCAAGTGGTCATGGAGGGTCATCATAATCCAGCTCCATCAGATGGCATCAATAGAGTGCCATGTAAGTGGAAAGATGCTGAATATAATGTACAGTAAAACCAGTTGATCTATTATCACCGGGTCAAAAGTCTAAGAAATGTCATCAATTTGAGCAATGTCTGTGAAACCATTAATAAGATGTTACAAGGCTCGCAGTAAATATCTCCAAGGACTCATTCACTCTGTCTGCATTTTATGTTAAAAGCAGCATTCAGATGTTAGTTGTCAGGTAATGGGAAGCTGAGCTTTTCCTTTGAGGGAACCTGTCAGGTCCATCTATGGGCAGCATACTGTAGGTTGATGTCAGTGATTTGCAGACCTGTGGTTTGATTTTTAAAAATTTACAGTAACACTCCGCAGTGAGCGCCCAGCAAAACGTCCACTGCTGGCAGGTTATTCTCTGCCCATGCTGACTGGCAGGTTTTTCTTTATCAGGATAGTGTCACACATAGGCTTGTTGGTATATTTGAGGGGTTTTGTGTTTTTTGTGCATTTTTTGCTGCTGTTTTTGCAGATCTTGCAAGGGTGTCTATGGGAAATACTAAAGGCTGGACAAACTTGCATTTTTAGTTGTGGTGCTTTTTGACCATTGAGGCAAATAGACATCCATTGGCTTTTTTGCCCTGCTTGAATAAAACGCAAGTGCCAGTGTGTATTGCATCTTTGATTGAGTTTTTGCATGGTGTTTTCTTACCAATATGTATTATTATGCTAAGCAAGTCATGCATTTTAAAATGCTTCTTTTGCCCAAAATAATGCATAATACAAAACAGGCTGCAGTACACCAAATGACTACGGCAAACAGCTTATTATTGCCAAAAGGATTAATTTAATGTTGCCAAGTTAAGGTAAATGTTGTTATTTATAGTTGAAACACTCCCTTCTTTATGCACTGTGATCCCAATAGCAATATATTAGCAACAGACAGTAAATATTGGTAGACTGTTTAGGTTACCAGGATGATGGACTTAGCCCGCCCCCTGGTGAGTGTATTCTGAGAAGAGCTACAAGAAGGATGTGTATGAGAGAGTTCCTGCAGACCAGGCGCAAGTGGAGAGAACCTCTGTCTCTGAGACTACAGTCAGGGGTGCACCTAGCCTTTCTGCTGCATGAGGCGAAAACTGAAACAGCGCTTCCCTCTCCCCAATCCCAGTTTCTTGACCTAACCCCTTCCCTTCAGCCCATGGCCCTTCTGCTGCCCCTCTTTTGCCCCTACCTGGTGCTGCCTGAGACAATCAACTCACCTGGCCTTATTGGCCTCACCGCTGACTATAGTTGACAAAGGAGAAACTCTACTTCCAGAGTAACCCTGAAGGAAATAAACCATACTTTACAGAAGGTCAAGAGCCAGATAATGTCAGCAAGGTATTCCCTCATTTATGGCACAAGAGATTTTACTGCTGTTGAAAGGACTACTGCCGTCGGCACCTACCACACTTTGACATGGACTGGCCATCCATGTCTAAGATCTGCACCCAAGAACCTAATTGCATACCTGTGGTTGTTTTGGAGAAACTGCAAAGTGAGAGTGAGTCGAAGAGTACTACTACTTCAATCATTGTTGCTGCTTGTTTGCTACACTGTGTACCACTACTACTCCTAACATTGGTTCAGTAAAGAAAGATTTTACTCCTGTTCACTAACATGGTTATTGACTCCATCCACCATCCATCCACTGAAACCTGCATCTGCCCCCGCGAGGGAAGAAATGGGGAGCCCTCAAGTCACTACATGGCCCTAGGGGAAACTAGAGTGGGGACTGTCACCTGGAACTGTAAGTACTGCTAACAGCCACATCCACCACTCCTATCATCCTCACTGTGCCTGACCATGGAGTTTATGTTATCCTTAAAGAAGAGCCAGTTGCAGTGCAATGAGGACGTGATGGGTCCTCTTTAAAAGGGTTTTCCAGGTTAATAAGGTCCTTAGTGCTGCAATCTGCGACTTTTTCCCGCTCACGCCAGATCTAAAAAAATGGGCATGGTGGGGCCAACGAAAGGGACAGGACATCAGGCCCGTCTCATTGACCATTTTCTATGCTTAGTTTAGGTGCAGAAGATGGTCTACATGTAAGACAGCTAGGAAGCTGTCTTACATTTAGAAGCGGCGGTGGATCCACCAAAGTTATGTACAGGCCAGCACCTCTACATAACTCCGACGGATCCACCGCCAGCTATAGGGGATATTAAGACCAGGGTCTAAAACTCCTGTCTTAATAAATGACCTTCTGACTTCCTAGTTTAGACTGAATGGGCTGGTCCAGCTTCTTACCAGGAGAGGGAGTTCCTGAGTAACCAGAGAGTAGAAAGGAAACTCAAGCCTGAGCTCCTGCTCCTAAATAGGATTTTCCAGAGAGACCAATTTTCTCCAAGTCTCAAATGAAGTCTTGAGAGGCTGGACAGGAAAGTGAACTGCTACAACCAATATTATAGACACTGCTGAAAAGTGAGGGACTACAGCTAAGACACCCATCACCCAGAACATCACTAGGCCAGTGCTAAATTGCCCCCATTCAACCTGCCTCCATGATCCTTGCTGGTGCCAGATAAGTTTGCACTTGAAATCTGTTGCTATTGAATGGATTTGAAGTTCTGTTCTAGGTTGCACTTAGTAAAAAGAACTGTTATACTTTTAACTCTGGCCTCATTCTTCTTTATTACATTTGCACAGCCTGAGGACACAACACTTTATCAGGGCCACTACCACTCCCAACCTGTGCACCATCTCCTCCGAAGCTCGCTGTACAGGTATTACATATTATAGCAAAAGTAGATTATTAACCCTTTACTTTGTGCTTTGCAGTGTACTGCGATGCTGGAGCAGTACAGCTCTGTAGAAAATTCAGTACCATTATAATAGTACTGAAACTGATCAAAAGGCAGTTAATTCTAGAAGTAGGATATTAAAAAATTGGAAAAAAAAATGAAGCATTATCTAAACGCAATGACATCCGCTCATGGATTGATTGTATCTCTGGATGTGATCCTGTAGTCAATGTGTGTTCTCATGAATGATGTTCTACTAGAGCACCGTTGCTGTTCTTTGTCTCCAGGCTATGGTAGAATGAAATAGATTTTATTACAAGGGACCCATCAAATCAGAATCCGTACAAGCAATATGTACAAGCCAAACATGAAAAATTCAAATTGACAGCCATTATTTCCTGCCTTTCAAATGCTAACCAAATCTAAACGCTCTTGTTCTTGTTCATTACACGTGACTCAAAAGGTAGCCATTAGAAAAAAAAAGTTTGTAAAAAATGTAAGGAAATTCTGAGGAATTTTAAAAAAGGTTGTTAACTTTGTTTCATGATCTCAAGATTTTCATTAAATGATTGGACTCGTACAAATGATGTGTTTGCTGATGCGTTAAAATTGATCTTCATAATGGGCAACTCAATCATATGTAAACATATATGCATGCCTGGGGACTTATTGGTCCTACTGTGTTTACTTTGATCAATCACAGCACTAATTATATCGGTCATTCAGGATTTCTATGATTTCCTTGCAATGTTTAAATAGATGGTAAGATGTTATAATTGATGACATGTGTTGTGAATATGATCCATTGTTTTAGTATTACCTGAGCCAAATCTGTTTGGCGTTTGGTTCCTTTCTGGCTTGTTGTGTGTAGCTTCACTTTTCAACCTTTACTGCTATGTTTTTATTGATTTAGATTCATATATGACTAAAAATGATTTAGTGATTTTTTAATGTAAAAATTTGCTTTGTTTGGCTTTCCATCCTCCAGCCCGCACCGCTTAAGCATAATCTTCTCCTTCTTCCACTGCTCTCCAGGTCCCCGGCGCATGCGCACTTGCTCTGCCCACTGTGGGCAGAGTTGCACATGATTTAGTGCGCATGCGCCGGGGACCTGAAGAGCGGCGGAAGAAGGAGAAGATTTTGCTAAAGCGGGGCGGCCGGAGGATGGAAAAGGGAGGGTTTACTTTTCAAATCGCCCGGGGCCTTGGGCTACTTGCTGTATAAACAAGCTTCCGGGAACTTGCGGGGGTCACTTACATATGGAATAAAAGTGTTTTTTGGATAAATACACCGTGGGACATCCTTAACCCTTTCAGTACCGGAGGTTTTTTTGGTTATGCATTTTCGTTTTGCGCTCCCTGCTTTCAAACAGCCATAACTGTTTTATTTTTCTGTTCACATAGCTGTATGAGGGCTTGTTTTTTGCGGGACAAGTTGTACTTTCCAACCCCACCATTTAATATTGCATATGGTGTAGTGGGAAGCGGTAAAAAAATTCCAAATCGGGTGAAATTGCCCAAAAAACGCTATTCCGCTACAGTTCTACGGGTTTCTTATTTACAGCGTTCGATGTTCATTAAAACTGGCCAGTTACTTTCATTCTACTGGTCAGTACGAATCCGGCAATACCTAATATGTATAGTTTTTCCTGCGTTTTGATAGTGATAAAATAATTAGAAAGTTGCCCTTTTTTTTGATGTTGTCATATCTTGACCCCTATAACTTTTTGGTATTTATGTGTACGGAGCTGTATGGGGGCTCATTTTTTGCGGGGTGATCTGAAGTTTTTATTGATACCATTCTGGGGTGTGTATGACTTTTTGATCACTTTTTATTTATTTTTTTTAGAAAAAAAAAGCGACAAAAAACAGCGAATCGCCATTTGGACGCTTTTTTTCCGCCACACAATTTGCCGTATTGGAATTTTTTTTTAAATTTTAAAAGTACGGGCGTTTTCGGTCATGGTGATACCCATGATGTCTATATTTATTGTTATTTAGGTATTTATTTTTTAATTATACGGAAAGGGGGGGTGATTTGAACTTTTATATATTTTTATATATTTTTTAACATTTTTTAAAAAAAATTTTGTGATTATTTTAATGCTCAAATATGAGCTGATATATTGTGCTTTTTTTTTTCTTTATGAGCAATCAGGGATTTACTAGATTGAGATAAATCCAAGAATTGCTAATTTCTTATTCTGGCCTGCCATCTAGTGGCCAGAATAAGAATTGCACTTTGAAAGCTGTAAACCTCATCAGCGAGGTTTACAGCTTTCAGATCGTGTACAGACACCCCGATTGGCCACACGGGGTGTCTGTACACCACCCGGAAGCGTACGCTTCCGGGTAAAGACGCAACTAGATGCAGTGATCACGTGTGATCACGGCATCTAAAGGCCCAGAAAGACGCCGCCGATCGGGTAAGTAGCGGCAAGTCTCTGCTGTTAGAAACAGCAGAGACTTGCCGGCCATGTGCCCGCATCGCCCCAGCGCCGTACATGTACGGCGCTGGGAGTCTAAGGGTTAACAAAGGTATTGTTTTAATGTGGATAAGGTGGTCTATAGCCTGATCTGAGCAGTCTATGATGCAGGTGAACGACTCCCTTTAATGACTATTTATTCTTAGGCTAATAATTCTTTATTTCATCAAGTAAGTAATAAATCATGTAGTGTTAAAATTAATCTCCCATCAGTTTAATGACCCCAAGGAGGCGACAACACAAACTTTTATAACCTCTTCTATAGCTGTGGATCTTGCAAACTGGAGATTTCAAGGCAATTGCACCATTTGTTAAATTATTAAACAAGGAATCATCTCATCATCAAAGCCAACCGTATTTACACAACATTCACAGAAATACCAGTTCGATAATGAAAAAAACATTTTTAAAAGGTCACCAACAGGAGGGCTTCTCTGCATATCAAAATAT
Source organism: Rhinella marina (assembly GCA_900303285.1). Lineage (NCBI taxonomy): Eukaryota > Metazoa > Chordata > Amphibia > Anura > Bufonidae > Rhinella > Rhinella marina. The sequence goes on from ONZH01005691.1 coordinate 19,778, forward strand.
ATTGATTAAGGAGAAAAATATTAACATTTGCATTTTAATGCACTCCTCAAAGAGAAATGTTGATACCTTTAAAGGGTTTCTGTCACCAGTTTTTTCAGTATGAATCAGGCTGACATTAGAGATGTGCTAATGTCACCTGATTCCAAATATATATCTGTTTTATTTACTGGTGCCCCCATTTTTATATAAAATGAACTTTTATTTTATGCTAATAAGGCCTCTAGGTGCAAGGGGCGTTACCCCTTCTCCTAGAGGCTCTGTTGATTGACAGGTCCAGGCAGAGAAGAAACACTCCATTCACCATAGCTTGCAAGGACCTTCAATGATGTCATGACCATGTGATCAGTCACATGGTTTAGGAAGAGACAGGCTGTTTGTGTGATCCTAACCATGTGACTGATCACATGGTCATGACATCATTGAAGGTCCTTGCAAGCTATGGTGAATGGAGTGTTTCTTCTCTGCCTTGGCCTGTCAATCAACAGAGCCTCTAGGAGCAGGGGTAACGCCCCTTGCACCTAGAGGCCTTATTAGCATAAAATAAAAGTTCATTTTATAAAAAAAATGAGGGCACCAGTAAATAAAACAGATATATATTTGGAATCAGGTGACATTAGCACATCTCTAATGTCAGCCTGATTCATACTGAAAAAACTGGTGACAGAAACCCTTTAAGGGGTTATCCCATAATTAATGCAATAAATGAAAATCAGACATCATATAATACACGACAATCTCTTTCTAACAAAGCTAGAACCAGCCCTGTACCTCACATGGATCCAGAGATCTCCACATTCACTGCTCCAATTGCTGCGTGTCCTTTCGGCTGCAGCTCTCTCTCTTTCACAGCTTAGGAGGCAGAGGAAGAATGGAATTAAGCATGTGTGTCCACCGCAGCAAGGTGAATGGAGTAATAAGAAAAAGAAAAAACAGCAGGTTGTGCTATATAGATAAATTTTATTGAGTAACTTATTGGCTACGCTAAAGTTTTAATTACATACAAATATAAAAGCATTCAGAGATCCAGGTGCTGCTTTAAAAACTGCAGACTATTTTTTGTGGTACATTTTGTAAAATATGTAAGAAAAAGGAAATCACTTAGCCATTGCTTTTTATGCTGTTCACTAAGCACTATAAGTAACACATTAATTTTATTGCAATGGGATGATACAATTAGGTGTATGCCAGGGCCAGGGCTGGGAACTAATGTTCTACAGTACCCCAAACTAGGGTACTTACAAACTGTTTTTGCTATTTAATGTTATTTAATGTTATCTCATCTGTTAATGTGTTTTATTGTACCCAGAATACCTCTGTATGGAGCAGTTGGGGTTAACAATCCTTACAGCCGTTGTTGGAAGTTAGGTGTGGGCTCAGATCTGCTCCTAGAGGTTGTGAGAGGTTGCTACATGTGCTCTCTCTTCTCACAGGACTAGGCCAACGTTCCATAGAATCACCTTCTCTGAGGATTATCTACTGAGAGAAAGACCTCAACAGTTTCACAGTGCTTCTGAAAGAAAAGGTCTCAGTCCCTGAAGGAAGTTAGGTGTGGGCTTAGGTATGACTTTAGCTCAGTTTAGTCTACAATTAGAGGAGGAAGTTAGAGCTTTCATGTGCTCTACTCATCACATCACTAGGCCAACGTTCCAGAGAATCATCATTTCTACTTTGAGAGTACTCCAGAAAAAGACAGAGAAAGGAAAGAACCCAGATGGTCTAAAATCTGCAAGTCCGGGCAGTGGAGTAAGTCAATAGGGTATTTTACCATTTAAGGCTAATAGAGTTTACTGCAGTGAGAGAGACATTGCTAAAGCTCCCTTCATCCTAGCCAGTCATATCTTACCCCTGCAGAACTCAGTTGGAAATTGGAAGCCACCAGTGGAAGAGTAATATCGCCAGCCATTGAATCTGCAGAAAGAGATTTTGGAAAGATAGAGGAAAAGAGTACTACAACCTTCATCCTTGCTTAAATATATACATTGCTATCTGGGAATATTTGCACTGAGAATTGTTTGGAACTGTGTTTTGATGTTGTTCAATGTACTACAACGTCGGCCATTGCACTATACACCTCTTCGCTTGAACCTGCACCAAAACTATAACACAAATGGCACCCAAACTACCATCAGGCAGGAGCCCCAACATCAGGGTGTGCCCTGAGGGAAGAAAGGGCACACCCTCCTAACAGTACCCTGGCCCTAGGGAGAATCAGTGTAAGGGTTGCCATTGTGATTGACTGTTACAGACAAAGCCACTACCGCTCTGATCCTCCACTTTGCTACTCATTCAAGTTCACTAGCATGTCTATTCAATCAACAATGTGTCTTAAGATTCCACCGACAAGCTGACAAGCAAGCAAACACAGCCTTAAAAATAATTATCGGCAGGATATCTTCCCATGTAAATAGGGACATAATGTACACTGTATACTGACAACCATTTGTCCCCCTTGCATCGACCACGTACCATATTTTTTGCCTTATAAGATGCACTCCAAAGTGGGGGAAAAATGTCAGTGCGTCTTATGGTGTGAATACTAAAGAGCGCTTCCATTATGGAAGCGCTCATTATTACAGGAGGAGCGGAAAGCAGTGAATGCAGCGCTCCCTGGGCTCTGTACTCACCGCTTTCTGGTCCTTGGCCACTCATTGTGCTGTGACTGCACACAGCATGAGGACATCAGCACGCTCTGTAACCTCACGCTGCGTGCCTTGGACACAGCACAGTGCGCGGCAGGAAGAAGAAGAGAGCTAAATTCGGAGCGGCTTCTGGAGTAGGAGAGATAAGTTGATTTCATAATATTATTTGATATGAACATGGGGTTCTGATCTGAGGTCTGGGGGTCATTCACATTGGGGGTCTGATCTGAGGTCTGAATGGGGGGATTATTACCAACAGGAACTCTGAGCTAAAGTCTGATTGGCGGTCATTCACATTGGGGGTCTGATCTGAGGTCTGATTGTGGGTCTGATCTGAGGTCTTATTGGGTTCTTATTAACGTTGGGGTCTGATCTGAGGTCTGAATGGGGGGGTTATTATCAACAGGAACTCTGAGCTAAGGTCTGATTGTGGGTCATATCTGAGGTCTGATTGTGGGTCTGATCTGAGGTCTTATTGGTTCTTATTAATGTTGGGGTCTGAGCTGAGGTGATTTAGTGTCTTATTAACATTGGGGGTCAGACTGGTGGTCTGATCTGAGGTCTAATGAAAAATAGTTTTTTCTTCTTCTCCTCTAAAACCTAGGTGCGTCTTATGGGCGAAAAATACAGTAATTTCGATTAACGTGATGCATGGATTGGCCTATTATACTGTTTTATTATATGTTGAACAGTGCTCATTATGGGCCTACATAATTTCTTGTAAAAGGACCCTTAGATCTCAGACTATCCATATAAAACAGTAAATCTCTGTGATCTGTTTACACAAAATAGGTCCTGTGACCTGTAATTATTGTAGCATCTAATGGGTTGATCGGCCAGGATGAGTTTTCTCTGTGCCAGCTGTTAGTACTGGAGGGGGGTTGTTAATCACCTGTCTTCTTGCAGATCATCTCGCAGGTAAAGGTTCTGGAGTGCCAAGAACTAAACATGTATAAAATGTGAACATGCTGTATAATAACTGGTCAATATATTACTATGGTCTTGAATATAGGACTGTCAATAATAGCGAATGTTGGTGTAAGACTGTGAGAACGCCCAAAAGTGTGTGCTAAAACCAGTAACAGAACTAAAGCATGATCATGAATACAATATAATAATATTTTTGTGCAAAATTCAGCTGAGCCTGAAACCTTTTTTTTATTATATACATTAAAATACAGGTTTTTTTTAGATAAGGGCTGTTAGGCCAAGAGATATAAAAGGTAATAATATTGGAGTAAAATATCAATGTCCAGGTCACTATCTCATAGTAGGGTCACACAGGTCCATCAGAGTGCCAGAGGATACCTGGGTCTACACTGTGACACAGAGGTTCAGCAGAAGACAACCCCATTTGGAGATGACTTTGAAACCAATTTATTTTCTCTGGGGTCAATGTGCAATAAATTATCCTTCATACAACGCGTAGGGTCAGTTGAACACCTCTATTTGTCGGACATTGACCTGTAGGATCTGGAAGATGGTGACTTCTTCCTCTGAGACTGTGGACATTTACACAAAGAGTACGATACATTTGCTTTTGTCCAGACCCTATGCCACAAGCCTCAGAGGAGTCGGAGTGGAAGATGGGAGTGGTAGTGGAGTGGCTCTGGCTGCAATAATTATTGACAGTGGCAATCTTAGGGCCAGAGCAGTGACAGAAGGGCACACCCTAATGTTGAGGTTCCTGTCTGATGTTAGTTGGGGTGACCTTGGTGCTGGTGTGGCGTGGGTTTGGTGCTGGTGCAAGGCAGAAGATGTGGGCGCAGTGGCCGGCAAATGTTGCTGGAGTCAGTAATCAGGGCAGTTGTAGAAAATAAAAGTCTCTCTTTACTAAGGTGCAGAATGGGAGTTGTAGTACATCCAATGGTATCAAAACACAGTTCCATCCAAACAATTCTCAATGTAAATCTTCCAAGATAGCAATGTATGGATATAGGCCAGAACAAGGATTGTAGTACTCCTTCCTCTATCTCTCCAAAGTCTCTCTCTGCAGAATCTAAGGCTGGCAATAAGGTATAACAATGGTGGCTGTAATTCCCACCTGAGGGGTTCAGGATTGAGATACAGCTGCCGAGGACCATGTCTAACAGTGTTTTAGCAATGTCCCTCTCACTGCAGTAAAGTCTCTATCAGCCTCAAACAGTGAATACCTTACTGACTGACTCCATTGTTCAGCCATGCAGATTCTGGACCTTCTAGTTTGTACTGGAAAGTAGAGATGGTTTTCTCTCGGTGGATCTCTCAGAGATGGTGGTTCTCTAGATTTTAGGCCTAGTTCTTGGAGGAGTAAGCACATGTGGCTCCCTCTCACTTCCTCCACTAACACACAACTCCCTGAGCTAGAAGCAGACCCAACACCTAACTTCCTACAGTAGCAGTAGAGTCAGAATTATTAACCCCGACTGATCCATACAGAGATATGCTGGTACATTTCAAGGCATTAACATATTACATAACATTAAATATATTACTTAACAAGAATAGTTTGCCAGTACCTAATTGTGGGGTACTGCAACTAGAAAAGAGGAAATAAAAATTGAACTTTAAAGTGACTAACCTTCTTTTAACCCCTTAGTAACAAGCCTGTTTGGACCTTACTGACCAAGCGATTTTTATTTTTTATTGTTTCATCGCCTTCCAAGAGCTGTAACTTTTTTATTTTCTGTCTATGAAGCCATATGAGGGCTTGTTTTTTGCAGGACAAGTTGTAGTTTTTGATGGTGTCATTTTTAAGTACACATAAATTACAGATTCATTTTTATGTAACCTTTAACTCTTTCTTGGAGGGGGGTAGGAAAAAACAGCAATTCTGCCACCTTACCTTAAAAATTTTGCGGAGTTCCTTTTTCAGCATAAATAACATGATAACTTTATTCTCTGGGTCAGTGAGAGTACAGCGATACCAAATACATATAGTTTTTTTTGTTTTATTTTTGTGCAATAACAACCTGTTTTAAAATGAACAAAATGTTTTTGCATCACCACATCCCAACTTTTTATTTTTCTTTCTACACATCTGTGTGAGGGATTGAATTTTGCAGGATGCCTTTTAGTTTTCATTTGTATCATTTTGGGGTACTATTTGATCACTTTTATTCAATTTTATGGTGGTGAATATGAAAAAAGCAGCAAATATGTTTTTTTTATTTTTTTTACAGTGTTCACCATACGGGATAAATTACATAATAATTGCACAGTATGGGTTGTTAGAGATGTGGCAATACCAAATATATTGATTGCTTCTAAAATACAATACACTATTTCTATAGTGCATTGGATTTCGATGTCAGTGCTATACTTAAATACTGGAGGCAGGCCTGGGGCCTACACTAGGCCCTGGCCTGCATGCACTGACATCGGCATCCAGCAATCTCATTTGTGGGGTGCCGATGGGAGACAGAGGGAGTGCTTTCCCTCTGTAAATGCTTACATGCGGTGGGCGCCATTGCCCACAGCATGTAAGGAGTTAAACAGCCTGGATTGGTGCTCCTGCAGATCTGGTCTATTAGAGCAGGAGCAGCTTACAAGTAAAATCTGTACCCCTGTTCTCTGCTACACAATAGATCTGTGCAGAGCTTAGACCAGGCCGAAATAAAAAGTGGGTGGCCCAGCCTAATGTTCTTTAGTGACTACCATAAAAAGGCATATGGGTGGTCTCTAAGGGGTTAAGATCCACCACACAAGGAACACACTTGCAATGACATGTTCTCTTTAAGTGTTTGCCGATGGCAGGGATAACAGTGCTGTTAATACTTACACAACATGTATCTTAGATTCTGGACTTTTTGTTCTTTTCTTACAAATGAAAAGGAAAACTTTAATTTTGTTTCTATATTTTTCACAGCGGGATATTTCCTTCAAGCCAAATGGATTCAGAATGTAATTGTCCCACGTATTGCGAATATTATGTTACCCAACGTGTGTAGGTTAATAGAACACAATGTTACACAGAACCACATACGCTTCTAGAGAAGAAAAGTCACTTGGTCCAAAGGTGCGTCATAGTAACGTAGTTGCCCCCTGACATACAGAAATATAAATCCTAGAGAATAACGCATTTCAAGAACGTACTGCTCCCTTCCTCAGATTGTAGACCTGGGAATGGTCCCTCCACCAATGTCCAATATCAGACAATGCAATGTATACATAGTATATGTCTATTGTGGTGTGATAACATTTACTATTATATGGCAGTGACTTTGCCTTTAAGAATATTCACCCGCATTCTAGTCCATCTGTTCAGGACTGAGAGCAGGATAAAAGACTTGTCTGCCATGCTCATGGAGGGGAGGGAAGGGGGTTTCATGGCAGCCGCAGAGGTTGCCAAGGGTGCTCCAATGGGTGGTGCTTTAGTGATAAAGGGTTAGGGTGTTCCCGCCATTCTTTTTTCACTGTACGGGTTAGGGCCCTGAAGAAAGTCTCTTTGACAGACTTATTATATTCTATAGTTTTTAAACCAGCACCTGGTTCTGAATTATATTGCAATTGCATGTAATTAAAAATTTAGCATCGCCCCTGAGTTATTCAATGAAATGTATCTGTACAGCGCCACCTGTTGTTTTTTTTTTTTTCCTTATTTCCACGTTCTGCTCACTGAGAAGGTCGCACATGCTCAGTTTCAACCTTCAACTGCCTCCTGAGTTGTGATAAGTAGAAAGCTCCAGAAGAATGGACATCCCTAACTAACTGATCGGTGGGGGCCCAACCACTGGGACCCCACCGATCAGTTAGTTATCCTCTATCCTGTGGACAGTGCATAACTTCAAAATTTCCTTTAACCCTTTCCGGACCCTGACATATTTCACTTTAAGGACAGGCCGTGTTTTTGGAATTTTGACATGTGTCACTTTATGTGGTAATATCTTTGGAACGCTTTTCTGAGATTGTTTTCTCGTGACACATTGTACTTCATCATAGTGGTAAATTTGAGTCAATATATTTCAATTTTATTTATAAAAAAAATCCCAAATTTACCAAACAAATTGGAAAAATTCTCAACTTTCCAAATTTCAATTTCTCTGCTTTTAAAACAGATAGTGATACCACATATAATAGTTATTACTTTACATTTCCCATATGTCAACTTTATGTTTGGATCATTTTTTTTGAATGCCATTTTATTTTTTTGGGATGTTTGAGGGGCCTGGATGTATTTCTGGAGGGTAATAATATTACAGGTTATAGTTACTAGAGAGGGGTCATTGATCCAGGGAGTTATTCTGATTACCTGATTGGAGTCGGGAAGGAATTTTTTCCCCTAAAGTGGTTAAAATTGGTTTCTACCTCACAGGGGTTTTTTGCCTTCCTCTGGATCAACTTGCAGGATAACAGGCCGAACTGGATGGACAGATGTCTTTTTTTGGCCTTATAAACTATGTTACTTTTTTAATATGTTAGAAGGCTCTGATGGAAGGCTGTGAAGTATGCTTCTGTACCTCCCATGGACTCCCATTTAAAAAAAAAAAAAAAAAAAATTAATTATATATATGCATGGTATCCCTCTGTATAGGAAATCTCAGCAGGCTACTATACAGTAGAAAAAAGGGTATACCAATGCATACTTTTGGTATTTGCCAGATGCATGAGGGCCTATGAATATATTTGGCATATGCAAATGCCATGAACACAGCCTAAGAACACACGACAGATCCATAAAAAACAAAACAGACGGTATATACTGTATTTTATGGTAACTTTGACCTAGGAAAGAAATATGAAGTGAACACAAGAAAACACTATTTTTTCCCATTACAACCTAATTATCTGGCCCCGTCGATTGATACATAACGACTTTGCTGAAAACAAAAGATAAGTAGATTCTGAAACTGTGTAGAAAACGCAAGTAGCACAAATTAACTTCAAATCTAGATTAATGGAAAATTCTTGGCTTGTGCTACTACAGAGATACGTAAAAAAAAAAACCTAAATGAGTTAATAACGTTACCTGGGTAGCCGCCTGAAAATGAAGAGTGTTTCTCCAAAAACATCACTTGCTAAAAAATGCCTAAATAAGTCTGCAAACAAAAGGTCTTAAAGAGGATTTCCGGTCTGCTGACCTTTTCTAGTTTGGCAAAGACTAATTTATGGCTCAAAAGGGTTATAAACAATAATCATAAAACTGCCGAAAATAAAAAAAAATATATATATTTTAAGCTATAGTCACATGCACCAGATTTGCTGTCAAAATTTCCATGACTGAAAATCCATAGATGTGAACAGGGTTTCTTCTGCAGCAGGTGTACGGTTCTCTGCTGGGCACAGTCGGATGATTTCAATTATTATGCAGCAAATCTGCCACATGTGAATAAACCCTTAACCCCTTAAGGACAGAGCCCATTTTGGCCTTAATGTCTGGGCCAAATTTTTGAATTCTGACATGTGTTACTTTATGTGGTAATAACTTTGGAACACTTTTACTTATCCAGGTCATTCTGAGATTGTTTTCTCGTCACATATTGTGCTTCACGACAGTAGTAAATTTGTGGCAAAATATTTCATTTTTATTTATAAAAAAATACCAAATTTACCAAAAATTTGGAAAAATTAGCAAATTTCCAAATTTCAATTTCTCTACTTTCAAAATAAATAGTAATACCTCCAAAAATAGTTATTATTTTACATTCCCCATATGTCTACTTTATGTTGGCATCATTTTGTAAACGTCATTTTACTTTTTTAGGACGTTAGGAGGCTTAGAAGTTTAGAAGCCATTTTTCAAATTTTCACCAAATTTTCCAAAACCATTTTTTTAAGCACCAATTCAGATATAAAGTGATTTTGAGGGGGTTACATAATGAAACCCCCCATAATTGACCCCATTTTAGAAACTACACCCCTCAAATTATAAAAAAAACTGCTGTTACAAACTTTGTTAACCCTTCAGGTGTTCCACAAGAATTAAAGGAAAATGGAGGTGAAATTTCTAAATTTCACTTTTTTCGTAGATTATTCATGTTAATAATTTTTTTCTTGCAACACAGCAAGGGTTAACAGCAAACTAAACCTCAATATACATTCCTCTGATTCTGCAGTTTACAGAAATACCCCATATGTGGTGGTAAACGTCTCTATGGGTTTGTGGCAGCGGTCAGAAGGAAAGGAGCGCCATAGGGATTTTGGAGGCAAATTTTGCTAGAATAGTTTTTAGGCACCATTTTGTAATTGAGATACCCTGACGTACCCCTACAGTGGAAACCCTCATAAAGTGACCCCATTTTGGAAACTACACCCTTCAACGAATATATTAAGGGGGGTACTGGCCACTTTGACCCCCTAAGCATTTTACGGAATTTGGAAACACTTGGCTGTGAAAATGAAAAGTTTTGTTTCTTCCAATAAAATGTTGCTTTAGCCCCAATTTTTTTATTTGCATAAGGGGTAACAGGAGAAAAGCACCCCATAATTTGTTACCCATTTTCTCCTGAATACGGCAACACCCCATATGTTGTGGTAAACTGATGTGGGGGCACATGGCAGGACTCAAAACAGAAGGAGCGCCATATGAATTTTACAACACAGATTTTGATGGAATGGTTTGCGGGAGCCATTGATTTTTATTTTTTTGAGCTATTGTCTTATGTGGGGGCTCAGTTTTTGCAGAATGAGGTGAGGTTTTCATTGGTACCATTTTGGGGTGCATTAGACTTTTTGATCGCTTGGTATTACTCTTTTTTTTGAGACAAGATGAAAAAAATAGCTGTTTTGGCATAGTTTTTTTTAGCATTTTTTTTACAGCATTCACCTGAGGGGGCAAGTCATGTGAATATTTTATAGAGCAGGTTTGCTACGGACACGACGATACCCAATATGTCCAACTTTTTTATTGTTGGAAAGTTTTACACATTAAATGCATTTTTGAACAGAATAAAATCTTTTTTTGTGTTGCCATTTCAAGAGAGCCATATTTTTTTTCAGTTTTCAGGCGATTGTCTCAGGTAGGGTACCGTTTTTGCGGGACAAGATGGCGGTTTGATTGATACCATTTTGGGGTAAATACGCCTTTTTGATCGCCTGCTATTACACTTTTTGTGGGGGAAGAGGGAAACTATTTTGGCATAGTTTTTTTTTTAATTTTTTTTACAGCATTCGCCTGAGGGGCCATCTCATCTAATATTTTTATAGAGCAGGTTGTTACGGATGCAGCAATACCCAATATGTCCAACTGTTTTATTGTTGGAAGTTTTACACATTAGATGCATTTTTGAACAGAATAAAATCTTTTTTTTTGTGTTGCCATTTTCAGAGAGCCATATTTTTTTCAGTTTTCAGGCGATTGTCTCAGGTAGGGTACCGTTTTTGCGGGACAAGATGGCGGTTTGATTGATACCATTTTGGGGTAAATACGCCTTTTTGATCGCCTGCTATTACACTTTTTGTGGGAGAAGAGGGAAACTATTTTGGCATAGTTTTTTTTAAAATTTTTTTACAGCATTCGCCTGGGGGCCATCTCATCTAATATTTTATAGAGCAGGTTGTTACGGATGCAGCAATACCCAATATGTCCAACTTTTTTATTGTTGGAAAGTTTTTACACATTAGATGCATTTTTGAACAGAATAAAATCTTTTTTTTGTGTTGCCATTTTCAGAGAGCCATATTTTTTTCAGTTTTCAGGCGATTGTCTCAGTTAGGGTACCGTTTTTGCGGGACAAGATGGCGGTTTGATTGATACCATTTTGGGGTAAATACGCCTTTTTGATCGCCTGCTATTACACTTTTTGTGAGGCAAGAGGGAAAAAAATGGCTATTTTGACATAGTTTTTTTTACATTTTTTTTACAGCATTCGCCTGGGGGGCTATCTCATGTGATATTTTTATAGAGCGGGTTGTTACGGACGTGGCGATACCTAACATGTTTATGTATTGTGTTTTCTTTATTTTTAATCAATTAAAATGGGAGAAAAAAAGGGATTTTTTTTAAACTATTTTTTTTTACTTTTTTATTTTTTTTAACACTTTTTTTTTTACACTTTTTTGACTCAGACCCACTTGGTTCTTGAAGATCCAGTGGATCTGATGTCTATATAATACACTGCAGTACACTGTATAGTGTACTGCAGTGTATTTTCTGATTGTAAGACTGATCAAGCTCCTGCCTTTAGCAGGAGCTTGAACAGGCTTACCTCTACCATGGCAAGCGATGCCGGCCGTTTGAAGCAGAGTGTCAGCTGTATGCTGACACTCTGCTTTAACCGCTCGGCCATCCTGAAAATGGGGGGGGGGGCACCCGGGGCTAATTAAAAAGTATAATATGAGAAAGGAGGGTGGGGGGGATCGGGGGCACCCGGGGGAAAATTTTACTTACGTTTAGCTGGATCTGATCCCCCGCAGTCTCGGACTGCGGGGTATCAGATCCTTACAGCCAGCCCCCGTATCCTGTGATTGGCTAGTCTGAACAGACCAGCCATTCACAGCGATCGCCATTATGGGGGGTGCATGGCACCCCCCGAGGCCTTCACTATGGGTGGCTGGCTGTCTTTAACAGCCCCCATTACAGCATGTAACCCCCCCTGCACTGAGCAGGGGGGGTTTACATGCAGGACGTACCGGTACGCCCTGTAGCACGAACTACCTCGTGCCCAGGACGTACCGGTACGTCCAATGTCGCCAAGGGGTTAAAGGGGTTATCCGAGTTATGGTAAAAAAACAAAAACATTACAAAACTCATCCAGACTCACATATACATTAGTTAATCATGCTTTATAAATAAAAAAAAACAAAAACAAAACAAAAACACCTTTGCATAGTGCCTCCTTTGTTTACATGCTGTGGGGATATATAACAACAATCACTAAGCTCTCCCTCATGAATATTTGTGGGTGCGAGCATTCGACCCAGCCCCTCCCCCTGCACTGCAGATATAAATAGATATAGGAACGTTATTTTCACAGGGCTGCCGCTGCACTGGTGGGAGATCGCGCATGCGCGATTCGTCATGGGAGCCGGCCGGCAGAAAGCTGCTGAGAGAGGGGCGGGCACACAGGCTCTGAGGTTTCATGTACAGAGCCTGGCCACACCCTCAAGCAGGGAGAAGCCTGTACACGAAACGTCACCACTGGAGCCGGGTGGATGACGTCGGGGGTCACGTGACCCGCATCGGCCATGTTGAAACACGGCAAAATAAATAGTAAGTGTGCATTACAAAAGTTTACTTTGTTAGGTTCCAAGCAAGATTAGATAAAGTTCTTATAACTCGGACAACCCCTTTAAATCCATCAGTATTCCCTCAATGGGACTCAGGTTACACGGTGTCCATAGAGATTATAAGTTACCTTGGATGGCAAGTCAGTCATCACCCACTGTAAGGGCTGATGCACATGAGCGTGTGCAGTTGAGTGCCCGTGCTGTGGATCTTAATTTGTGGTCCACAATGCACGGGCACTGACAGTGTGGCCGCCGATCAGTGTGGCCGCATCCAATAG
>ONZH01005692.1:0-43305 GCA_900303285.1 Rhinella marina
GGGCCTGTAGGTGGACCTCCGGAAAAATTGTTTGAATAGAGGGCCTGTAGGGGGCCCTCCTGAAAAATTGTTTGAAGAGAGGGCCTGTAGGTGGACCTCTGGAAAAATTGTTTGAATAGAGGGCCTGTAGGGGGCCCTCCTGAAAAATTGTGCTAAAAGAGTGCCAGTTGGACCTCTAAAAAATGGCGTTTTTTGGGTCAGCGTTAGGCAAAGACGACATGGAGGAGGAGGAGGAGTAGAGAAGAGGAATCGGATACATAAGTTATTTAAATCTTTAGCTGCTTTCCCCCGGAGGAGATTTGAATTCCGGTGAAATCCAGGCTTTGTTCATTTTAATAAGCGTCAGCCTGTCAGCGCTGTCAGTTGACAGGCGTGTACGCTTATCGGTGATGACGCCACCAGCTGCACTGAATACCCGCTCTGACAGCACACTAGCGGCAGGGCAGGCCAGCACCTCCAAGGCGTACAGCGCCAGTTCAGGCCACATGTCCAGCTTTGAAACCCAGTAGTTGTATGGAGCATGTAGTTGTATGGAGTGATCGCTACGGACTTTGGTATGGTCAGCTAGGTACTCCCTCACCATCTTTCTGTACAGCTCCCCCCTACTCTGCCTAGACTGGGGACAGGTGACAGTGTCTTGCTGGGGTGACATAAAAGTGGCAAAGGCCTTGGAGAGCGTTCCCCTGCCAGTGCTGGACAAGCTGCCTGCTCGGCTCCTCTTCCCCGCTACTTGGCCCACAGAACCATGCCCTCTGCCGCTAGCGGCGTCAGATGGGAAGAATTGTTTCAGCTTGTGCACCAGGGCCTGTTGATATCTATTCACTCTCATACTCCTTTCCTCTGCAGGGATGAGAGTGGAAAGGTTCTGCTTGTACCGTGGGTCCAGGAGAGTGAACACCCAGTAATCGGTGTTTGAAAAAATTCTTCTAACGCGAGGGTCACGGGATAGGCAGCCTAACATGAAGTCTGCCATGTGCGCCAGAGTCCCAACACGCAAGAATTCCCTCTCCTCACTGGCCTGACTCTCCATTTCCTCCTCCTCCTCCAAGTCCTCCTCTTCAGCCCATACACACTCAAGAGTTAAGGACTGAGCACTGGTACCCTCTACTGTCTCAGATACATTCTCCTCCTCTTCCTCCTCATCCTCATCCCCCTCCTCCGATACGCGCTGAGAAACAGACCGGAGGGTGCTCTGGCTATCAAGCAACGTATCTTCCTCCACCGTCTCTTGTGACAAGCGCAAAGCATCCGACTTGATGCTGAGCAGTGAGTTTTTCAACAGGCAAAGCAGCGGGATGGTGAGGCTGATAATGGCGGCATCGCCGCTGACCATCTGTGTTGACTCCTCAAAGTTGCTCAACACCTGGCAGATATCAGACATCCACGTCCACTCCTCATTGTAGACTTGAGGAATCTGAGAGACCTGACTACCAGTTCTGGTGGAAGATGACATCTGGCAGTCTACAATCGCTCTGCGATGCTGGTAAACTCTGGATAACATGTTTAATGTGGAATTCCATCTCGTGGGCACGTCGCACAACAGTGCGGGCAGTTGTAGGCGGCGCTGCGCTGCCCTGAGAGTGGCAGCATCTGTGGTCGACTTGCGGAAATGCGCACAGATGCGGCGCACCTTGGTGAGCAAATCAGACAGATTGGGGTAGGTCTTGAGGAACCGCTGAACTATTAGATTGAACACGTGGGCCAGGCATGGCACATGTCAGTCTGCCGAGTTGCAGAGCCGTTGTCACACACAACCATGCCTGGCTTGAGGTTCAGCGGTGCCAGCCACACATCGGTCTGCGCCGTGATGCCCTGTAACAGCTCTTGGGCGGTGTGCCTTTTGTCACCTAAGCTCAGCAGTTTGAGCACCGCCTGCTGGCGCTTACCCACGGCACTGCTGCTGCGCCTAGAGCTACCGACTGAAGGCGCCGTGCCCACAGATGGTAATTTGGTGGAGGAGGAGGAGGGGTCGGAGGAGGAGGAGGCATAGTACGTCTGAGAGACCGTGAGCGAGGTAGGCCTCGCAATCCTCGGTGTGGGCAGTACATGAGTGGCCCCAGTGACATTCTCGGTCCCAGCCTCCACCAAGTTAACCCAATGTGCCGTCAGAGAGATATAGTGTCCCTGCCCGGCAGCACTTGTCCACGTGTCCGTGGTTAGCTGGACCTTCTCAGAAACAGCGTTGGTCAGGGCACGGATGATGTTTTCTGACACGTGCTGGTGTAGGGCTGGGACGGCACATCCGGAAAAATAGTGGCGGCTGGGGACGGAATACCGAGGGGCAGCCACCGCCATGAGATTGCGAAAGGCCTCGGTCTCTACCAGCCTATAGGGCAGCATCTCCAGGCTAAGCAATTTGGAGATGTGGACGTTGAGGGCTTGGGCATGTGGGTGTGTGGAACTGTATTTCCTCTTGCGCTCCAGCGTCTGCTGTAAAGACAGCTGAATGCTGCGCTGGGACACGTTGGTGGACACTGTGGAGGATCGTTGAGGCGAAGGTGTGGTTTTCCGGCGGGAGGCGCTCGTGCCGGGGTCCTGGGCAGGGGGTTGACTAGCAGAGGCAGCGAGTGACGCAGGGGGTTGACTAGCAGAGGCAGCGAATGACACAGGGGAAGGAGCAGTGGTGTGACCCGCAGGAGGTGGTGAACGGCCTTGGTTCCATTGAGTGGGGTGTTTAGCACTCATATGCCTGCACATGCTGGTGGTGGTTAGGCTAGTGGTGGTGGCACCCCTGCTGATCCTGGTGTGGCACAGGTTGCACACCACAGTCCGTCGGTCATCCTCACTTTCTTTAAAGAACCTCCAGACTTGCGAACATCTAGGCCTCGACACGGGAGCTTCACTACGTGAAATAGTTGCTGCTGATGCACCAGCTCTGGCCCTGCTTCTCCCTCTGGCCACACCACTGCCTCTTACAACCTGTTCTGGTGCAGCACTCGTCTTCACTCGGCATATCAACCCAGCTCGGGTCAGTCACCTCGTCATCCTCCGATTCTCTCAGTCTGCTCCCCCCTCGGAATTCCTCCCCTTACAACAACTTCACCACTGTCTGACAACCGTGTCTCCTCATCGTCTGACACCTCTTTACAAACTTCTTCCACTAACTCAACATTGTCATCATCATCACCCACAGACTGCGACAGTTGGAAAACTTGGGCATCGGGAACGAGGTCAGCAGCAACCTGACAAGTGGTTTGTGACTCTGGGAAGGGTCCAGAAAACAGTTCCTGAGAGTATGCCGGATCGCATTCCAAATTTTCCTGGGAGGGGGCAGACTGGGGGGGAAGGAGGTTGAGGTGGAGGAGCCAGAGGAGTGCTCCCTTGGGTAACGTGGGTGGACTGCGTGGAAGACTGACTGGTGGACAAATTACTTGAAGCATTATCCGCAATCCACGAGATCAGCTGTTCGCACTGTTGTGGTTTCAACAGTCCTCTACCACGTGTCCCTGTAAGTTGAGACATGAAGCTAGGGAGTGTAGCTCTGCGGCGTTCCACAGCTTCCTCATCAGCAGGTACTGTCTCACCCTGCCCAGGACCACGGCCTCTGCCCCCTGCAGTAATTGAATGCCCACGCCCTCGTCCTCGACCCTTAGCCCTGGGGTTCAACATTTTTCTGTATATAAGTGTATTCTATAAAAAAAATAAAAAAAATGGGCCTGCTGTACTGAAACCCACAAACTTGTTCAGTCTGGTTTAATTTTGTGACAGAAAGTGTCACCTGGACAGAATATACGGTTTGGAGTGAGTGTGCTGAACTGTGTCACACAGAAAGGTTACACGCAGCTGTGTGAAATGGATTTGTATCACTGAGCTAAAACAACCCAAAAAATTATTTTTTTTCTATTTTTTTTTTTTTTTAATATTTTTTTCTTTTAGTTTTGTTTTTTTTGGGAACGTGACGTGCAGGAACTATCAGAGACCTAACTCACACCCTGTTAACGGTGGCTATTTAGACTGCGACCCAGACAAATGTCGCACAGAGATTTTTTAGGATCAAGCTATATATACATGACAGGCAGCAAATGACTTGGTTGTATTCAGTGACGTACAGAAAGTGTCACCTGGACAGTATATATGGTTTGGAGTGAGTATGCTGAACTGTGTCACACAGAAAGGTTACATGCAGCTGTGTTTTTTTTCTATATTTTTTTTGTATTTTTGTTTTTTTGGGAATGTGACGTGCAGAAACTATCGTAGAGCTAACTGACACTCTACTAACAGTAGCTATTTAGACTGCGACCCAGACAAATGTCGCACAGAGATTTTTGGGATCAAGCCATACACGTGACAGGCAGCAAATGACTTGGTTGTATTCGGTGACATATAGAAAGTGTCACCTGGACAGAAAATAGTGAGTGTACTGAACTGTGACACACAGAATGGTTCCACACTGCTGTGTGCAATGGATTTGTATCACTGAGATATAACATAAAAAAGGGGGGTTATACATGGCGATAGCTGCACTACTAGTGCCAGCCAGCCAAGTGACAAAAAAAAAAAAATGTCTTCTAGCCCTTAGAAGGGCTGTTGGGTTCTTTGTGGGTGATCCCTGCCTAACAGACAACTAAATGTAGGCCCTAACACTGTCCCTGAAAGGCAGCAGCTCTATCCCTAACGATATCCAGACGGCATCTGAGCCGAGCACCGCGGCCAGTCGGTAGTATGTTCCAGGGTCACCTGATCAGGCCAGCCAACCCCTGCTATCGACATGTAAGGGCCCCACGTGATGCTGGGTGGTACGCAGAGTCTCCTGGCTTGTGATTGGCTGTGTTTTTAGGCACCAAAAAAGCACGATGCGGAAGTTACCATTTCCTCGAGCATGGCGAGTTACTCGTCCGACCATGAGTTGTGTTGGGCAGAAGTCAGGTGGATACACAGCTGATAGTCCTACTGAATAGACTGTTAGAATTTGTATTATGGCAAGAAAAAAGCAGCTAAGTAAAGAAAAACAAGTGGCCATCATTACTTTAAGAAATGAAGGTCAGTCAGTCCGAAAAATTGGGAAAACTTTGAAAGTGTCCCCAAGTGCAGTCGCAAAAACCATCAAGCGCTACAAAGAAACTGGCTGACATGAGGACCGCCCCAGGAAAGGAAGACCAAGAGTCACCTCTGCTGCGGAGGATAAGTTCATCTGAGTCACCAGCCTCAGAAATCGCAGGTTAACAGCAGCTCAGATTAGAGACCAGGTCAATGCCACACAGAGTTCTAGCAGCAGACACATCTCTACAACAACTGTTAAGAGGAGACTGTGTGCAGCAGGCCTTCATGGTAAAATAGTTGCTAGGAAACCACTGCTAAGGACAGGCAACAAGCAGAAGAGACTTGTTTGGGCTAAAGAACACAAGGAATGGACATTGGACCAGTGGAAATCTGTGCTTTGGTCTGATGAGTCCAAATTTGAGATCTTTGGTCCCAACCACCGTGTCTTTGTGCGACGCAGAAAAGGTGAACGGATGGACTCTACATGCCTGGTTCCCACCGTGAAGCATGGAGGAGGAGGTGTGATGGTGTGGGGGTGCTTTGCTGGGGACACTGTTGGGGATTTATTCAAAATTAAAGGCATACTAAACCAGCATGGCTACCACAGCATCTTGCAGCGGCATGCTATTCCATCCGGTTTGCGTTTAGTTGGACCATCATTTATTTATCAACAGGACAATGACCCCAAACACACCTCCAGGCTGTGTAAGGGCTATTTGACCAAGAAGGAGAGTGATGGGGTGCTACGCAGATGACCTGGCCTCCACAGTCACCAGACGTGAACCCAATCGAGATGGTTTGGGGTGAGCTGGACCGCAGAGTGAAGGCAAAAGGGCCAACAAGTGCTAAGCATCTCTGGGAACTCCTTCAAGACTGTTGGAATACCATTTCAGGTGACTACCTCTTGAAGCTCATCAAGAGAATGCCAAGAGTGTGCAAAGCAGTAATCAAAGCAAAAGGTGGCTACTTTGAAGAACCTAGAATATAAGACATATTTTCAGTTGTTTCACACTTTTTTGTTAAGTATATAATTCCACATGTGTTAATTCATAGTTTTGATGCCTTCAGTGTGAATCTACAATTTTCATAGTCATGAAAATACAGAAAACTCTTTGAATGAGAAGGTGTGTCCAAACTTTTGGTCTGTACTGTATATATATATATATATGTCATCTAATGGCACAAAAGAAAGGTCTAATGTGTCCTGTGACAAATAAAATCAAATACATGTAGGTTGGCTCTGAATTTTATTAGATATTTGCAGTTATATAGACCCATTGCTACAACTGAAACATTGGCCTGGTAAGGAAGGGGTTGGAGGGGGGGGGGTGGGTTTAACTACATGCTTCATTCATTTTCAATGCTGATGTTCTCTATCCAGTGAACTGTTTGCTTATAAACCGCAGCAACTCAGTTTCATTCTTGATAGTAATTTCTAGCTCTTCCAAGAGATTGTACATCTTACATCTTACTGTTACAAATAGAGACCAACTGGAAACACGATTTTTATGCTAAAATGAGTAGATTGAAATGATGGAAAAAAAGCCTCCTCAGGTGTCCATATTGGAGATGATTGAATTTCTTGAAATTTGTTTCAGATGCAATTCACCAAATGTTTGAAAATGTTTGATTTCGGTTTAGAGAGAGAAAAATTGATAGTGAGAGACTAGCACATGTAACACTTTCCTTCCAAAAGGGAAATAAATCTTAAAGGGGTTGTGCAGGGATTTTATATTGATGACCTATCCTCAAGATAGATCATGATTAAGGCTAGTGCTACACGGCGACACTGGTCCCGGCCAGGATGGTTAAGTAGCGGGGATCCCATAGAAATGAATGGGATCCCCGCTACAGTTGCAAGAAATCCAACAGGGCTGGACTTCTCGTGACTGTGGTGGCAAAACCATTAATTTCTATGGGATCCCCGCTACTCAGCGTTCCTAGCCGCGAAAAGTGTTGCCGTGTAGCCCTAGCCTTATAGGAATGAGCAAAGCAAGCTTTGGATCCTAGATCCAAAGTCACTTCACTCAAAAGTTCGGATTAAGGCCTCGTTCACACGGCCGTTGTGTAGCCGTGGCCATATTGCGGCCCCCATATGGTGGGTCCGCAATACATGGGCACCGGCTGGGGGAACCCCGCATCACGGATCGTGGACCCATTCACTTGAATGGGTCCGCCATCAAAGAGACGAGGTCCGTTGCGGAACGGAGGCACAGATCGGAACCCCACAGAAGCACTACGGAGTGCTTCCGTGGTGTTTCTATTCGTGCCTCCGCACCGCAAAAACATAGAACTTGTTCTATTTTTTTGCGGTGCGGACAGTCGGATGCTGATCGCGGATCCCATCGAAGTGAAAGGGTCCGTGATCCGCACGCGGAAGTACCACAGTAGGTGCGCTTGCACCGCGGACCGCAATTTGCTGTAAGCAGCACGGGCATGGCCACACAACGGCCGTGTGAACGAGCCCTAATGCTGTATGAAGATCCGTCTCCGTACAGCATTAAAATATATGGCCTCCGACGAGGCGAAGTCAGTTATTCCCAAAGTCTCGCAGTGAATAACTTTGATATTTGATTTTTAAAGTGAAAAACCATTTTAAAATTTGTATTCGATAGATAATATTTTTATTAAATTTAGCAGCAGAGATGAATGAAAAGATTCTGGCACAGTGCACTGTGAGATCACTATGTCGGCACCGAGGTGAAGAAGGCAGCTACTGAGCATGTTAGTCCACCACTGAGTGTATTAGAAGGTGGACCAGAAGGACAAACAGCAGGGGGCGCTACCAGAGAGGAAAATATAATGTACATAATGAACCTTGCAATATTTTTATTGTACGTATATTATACTGATACGTGATTTGGAATGCTCTATTTACCGCATAGTTATACTTTTTGTGGTTCAACCCCTTTAAAAAAAAACTTGGCATTTATCAAATAAAGTTTACACATTCAATGTATTTTCTTTTTTCATCATTTTGGAGTGCGGGGAGCTGTGCATCACATTGTGTCCCTGCAGATTCCTGTTTTGTTTACTTTGTTAATTAGATCCAAATTGATTTCTAACAAAGCCATCCACACTGTGGCTCTGCAGCACTTCCCTGCCTGTTGCATGCAGCTGAGCCGAGTAATTTAAAGAAAGCTAGAGGATAATAAGAACACAGTAGATGGCTAAACTGTCTACATCTCCGTGTTACCGGCTATCAGCAGAGCAACAAAGTCCCTTTCTTTGAAGTCATTTAAAATCTAACAACTTAAAGACTTCCCCGCCTCCCCCATGGATTGTGTCTGCAGATGTGCAATAGCCCAGACCCGGCGGTATCTGAAATTGCTGTGTATATAGTTGGTATTATTATGTATTATATTGGTATTAGTGTTGAGCGAGCATGCTCGGCCAAACTTGCTGTTCGGCCGAGCATGCCTATGCTCTGGTCCGCTCGGTGTTCGGCCGAACACCAAGTGTACTCGAGTGCAATGCTCGAGTCCCCTTGCCACACTGTAATGTTGATTTGTATGCTAATGCGTGCGCATTGTGCACTAATGTGTACAAATTCAGTTAATTAGCATACTTTTATGAGTGAAAGGAGTAAAAGAGGAGAAGTCGCGATTCTGACCTTTTTCTATTAACCAGACACCCTCCCCTCTTCCGAGCGGGGGGTGTCTGGTTTAGTCCCATTGACTAACATTATGCTCGGGTGCTCGGCCAGAGCACCCAAGCATATGAGCACAGAGGTGCTCGCTCAACACTAATTGGTATGTATTTTATATGTTTTTGGCCATTACTTTTGAGCAATTATTGGCAAGGAACAGTGCTAACTGTTCTGTCCAGACTGTTGGTAGAAAGGGGTCACCACAATTTCCAACACCCCTTCCCATTTAACCCTAAACCCTTACGCCGCTATAAATAAGGACAAAACACGATCTTTAACTTTCTTTTGTTTATTGATGGGTGGTGATCGGCCACAGCTTATTATTAACCATAACGCGGCAAAACCTCTTTAAACTCTCTAAAACCATACGGAATGGTATGCCAACCGCTGGACTCCCGGCAGGCAAGTCCGCCATCCGTGTCTCCACATCTCCGTTCTATTGAACTGCCGCTCACTGTGACTTGAAATGACTTCCATAGCATCCAATGCACTACGAAACAGAGAACAATGTAAAGCAGAGCACAAAGTAGGAGTATATTTGCACCCAAGCTTTTAACCCCTTAAGTACCTGCTGCAGGAGCAGAGGTGCCAAAACATGTCTGAACCTGAAAAAGGGGAAGGGGGAACAATGTAACCCCTCATAACAGGGGGGGAAGGGGCACCAACAGTCTCTGCGCACCCTCTGTAAACAGTCGGGTGCCCCCCCCCCCTCATTCCCTCTTGATGGGAGTTGACTGGTGTTACTTCCTGCCAGGAGGGGAAGTTCTTCCTTACCCTGAGTAAGGGGGATTCTCCAGAGAGAATAATTAAATATGTCCTTACTGCTGTAAAGTGAGAGACTACAGCTAGAACATCCATCACCCAGATTACCACAGGGTCAGTTAAAGCTAACATCTGGACCTGACAGTGGAAATCTACACTTACAAGTGTTAAATTGTCACCATCCAACTTACCTCCATATTCCTGACTGGTGCCAGAGACTGTACTTGGAATCCGCTGTAATTGAATGTACCTGGAGTTATACTTTGCACTTAGTAAAAGAGACTGTAACACTGGCCTCATTCTTGAACAGTACATTTCCACTGCACCGGTCCCCAGGGAGCAACATTCTGAGGGAGTACACCGTGGCACAACACTTTATCAGGGCCACTTGAGAGAGCACCTCTGTGCTCGTATGCTTGGGTGCTCTGGCCAAGCACTAGGGGTTGCTCGAGTGTCTCGGCTGAGCACCCGAGCATAATGTTAGTCAATGGGACTAAACCAGGCACCCCCCGCTCGGAAGAGGGGAGGGTGTCTGGTTAATAGAAAAAGGTCAGAATCGCGACTTTTCACTCATAAAAGTATGCTAATTAACTGAATTTGTACGCATTAGCGCACAATGCGTACGCATTAGCGCACAAATCATTACAGTGTGGGGAAGAGACTCGAGCATTGTGCAGCAAGTTCGGCCGAGCATGCTTGCTCAACACTAACCACTACAACTCCCATCCTCTGTGCCTGCTCCTTGAGAGTTCACTGCAGATGCAGCATCGCTACCTCATGATATTCATGTTTTATTCAGAATAAGAATGCATTCATATTATATCCCGCAGCTCTCCACCTTGTACCTAATATCTAGAGTTCTGGCTCATAAATATAATGCCGGAATTACAGTGGAGACTGACATGTATAAGCTGGTGGTGGTGAAGAAGGAGGAAGGGGAGGAATGTTAAAGAAGAAGAACTCTCGCAAATAAATTTATTCCATATCCTGCTAGAAATGTACATGATGTGATCTGTAGTGAATGTCATTTTCTTACCAGTGTCTGTATTTTTGACTTATATAATCCTGAAGTTTCTAATCTGTGTCATGTGACTAGGAACTAGACCCACTAACTCACACAGAGACTTATGTGTGGACAGGAAGTCTAAATTTCTATGCATTTCTATGGGAGCCTCACTTTCAGTCTCATAGGAATGAATAGAGCAGTGACTGGCTTCCTGTCCTGGGTCAGTTGGAGGTCAGAGATTTGGTCACATGACCCAGCTACAATAAGAAGACAGTGGATAACTCTCAATTAGCGTCCCTGATAAGAAGATTGCATTCACTACAGATTATATCATGCACCTTTCTAACAGGTCAGAGAATAAAAATTTTTGCGGGAGTTCTTCTTTAACTTTGCATAGTAATGTATGTTTTTAAACCATTCGGGAAACCGGGCGAAGGGATGTATCAAGCATTAGGTTAGGGTAGTATTAGGCAAGCATGCCTTGGAAGATGGCCCATCAGTCTGCACTAAGTTGACTTCCATCCCCAGAATACTGAGCTGTCATATAATATCCTTGCACCCAGGCATCAACCTTTGTGGTTTGTAATGGCTCAAGAAGCCTTTTTACTACTTTTTACATAATATTTAACCCCTTAACACATAATATGCACAAGGAATTGTATAGAGCAGTTGTATAATGTACACAGTATACAGTATAATCCATACACCATGCTGTATAATATACAGTATAATCCGTACACCATGCTGTATAATATATAGCATTACCCCACAGTGTAGGTGTTATACTGTATATTATACAGCATGGTGTATGGATTCTACTGTATATTATACAGCATGGTGTATGGATTATACTGTATATTATACAGCATGGTGTACGGATTATACTGTATATTATACAGCATGGTGTACAGATTATACTGTATATTATACAGCATGGTGTATGGATTATACTGTATATTATACAGCATGGTGTACGGATTATACTGTATATTATACAGCATGGTGTACGGATTATACTGTATACTATACAGCATGGTGTATGGATTATACTGTATATTATACAGCATGGTGTATGGATTATACTGTATATTATACAGCATGGTGTACGGATTATACTGTATATTATACAGCATGGTGTACGGATTATACTGTATACTATACAGCATGGTGTATGGATTATACTGTATATTATACAGCATGGTGTATGGATTATACTGTACATTGTATAGCATGGTATATGGATTATACTGTATATTATACAGCATGGTGTACGGATTATACTGTATATTATACAGCATGGTGTATGGATTATACTGTATATTATACAGCATGGTGTACGGATTATACTGTATATTATACAGCATGGTGTACGGATTATACCGTATATTATACAGCATGGTGTACGGATTATACCGTATATTATACAGCATGGTGTACGGATTATACTGTATATTATACAGCATGGTGTATGGATTATACTGTATATTATACAGCATGGTGTACGGATTATACTGTATATTATACAGCATGGTGTACGGATTATACTGTATATTATACAGCATGGTGTATGGATTATACTGTACATTGTATAGCATGGTACAGGGGTTAGAATGTATATTGTACAGCAAATGCATGACGGTTACACCATGCCGGACAATATAACCCCTGTGCCATGTACAATATACAGTATATACACAGTGTAGAGGTATACTGTATATTGTGTGGCACAGTGTATGCATACACATACACACACACACACACACACGAAACACATAAAAACTTACAGTTACTTGGCCCTTGTCTCAGACACCACTTCAACGCTCTGGAGGGGGCTGGGGCCTTGATCTTCTTCTACCTTCTTCTTTCCCTTCTTTGCCGCGCTGCACAGGTCTTCCCCGTCCAGTTGCAGCAGCGCGGCATGAGGGAGGAGGCAGGGCCAGCTGGGAGCGCCGCACAGGAACGTCCTGAGCAGCAAGACGTTAAGGGAAACATAGTGTATGCCTGTTCCGAGCCCACCGCAACAGGGCTTCCCCATCGGAACAGACATACACTATAAATTAAGTCCGGGTTGCGGCGGTGAGCGGGCCAGGAAAGGCCCTGAGCGGAGGCAGAAAGTAAGCTTATGATGAAAGGGACAAGGGATCAAAAGATCATATGTACTAGCCCCCTAAGGGAGCTAAAAGTTATTAAGTAAATAAAAGTGTAAAAATATTTTTTTTAAAAACACAAAAATGTGTTTGAATCACACCCTTTCCCAATTGTCCATATAAAAATATATAAGCAATTAAAACAGTAAAACATTTTTCTGTGTGTTGAACGCTGAATGGAAAAAACAATAAAACACAAGATCTGTTACTCACCTTGTCCCCCCCTAAAAAGTTGGATAACAATGATCAAAAAGTTGTACATACTCAATGAAACTACAGTTTGTCCCACAAAAAACAAGTCCTCCTACAGCTCTGTAGTCTGAAATATTAAAAAAAAAGTTATGGCTGTTTAGATTTTCTCCAAAAGCTTTTACTTTTTTTAAAGTACAAAATATAAACAATACAAATTTGGTATCGCCGTAATCTTATTGAGCCCCAGAATAAGGACTTAATGTCATTTTTAGCGCACATTGCACTTTGTAATGTCAAAACCTAAAAAACCTTGGCAGAATTGTATTTTTTTTTTCAATTTTACCACACAAAGAAAATTTTTCCTGTTTTCCAATACAAGACATGGTAAATTAAATAGCGGCATTAAAAATGGATCTTTTCCTGCAAAAAATAAGTCCTCATATGGCCATGTGAACTGAAAAATAAAAAAGTTATGGTTATTGGAATGTAGGGAGGAAAAATAAAAAAAATGCAAAAATTAAAATATGCTCAGTCTTTAAGGGGTTAAATCTAAAATACTACCATAAAGTGCCAAATATTGCTTTTATACAATGCCCAATCAGTACAGCTATTTAATGTCCAAATAATGCCGAAATACCATATCCATAAACTACTACAATATAGAGCCAATATAACACCGTCCTATATTTCCCACCCAATGCTGCCATTCAAAGCCCAAATAAAATTGCCATATAATGTTCATATAAGGTTAAAGGGCCCCTGTCACCAAGGGACGAGGCCCTGTGCTCTGAAGAACTAATTTGCATAAAGGATAAAAATCTTTTTTCTTGGAAACACTGAAACCGATTTTCACAAGACAGGTAACATTTTATTCACTGGGATCAACCCTACCAGGCAGCATACCTGGTTTAATAGGGTTAATTCTACTGAAAGGCGCTCTTTAACCTTATATGGACATTATGTTGGAGTTTTATTTTATCGCCGAATGGCAGTATTGTGCTGAGAAATATATGACAGTCTTCTAGGGGCTCTAAACTGTAGTATTTTATAATAATTGAAGGTTGAAATTCCTGGATATGTACCCTTTGAAAGAGTGAAAAAGCAGCTCCTAGAGCACCCATTCTCCAATATTGAAATGTGAAATTCCTTGATATGTGACTTTTTTCAACTTTGCTAACTACCGTAGGTTACTGTGTTACTCCTTCATGCATACCTTCCAACATGCCCACCAGCATTGCCCACATGTACCTAAAGCAGTCCAGAACAGGCTCTTTTCGTGCACATTTGCCTCTTTTGAGGTCCAGTTCAGGGGACCGTTCACTGGACTGTTGCCATGTAGGAGGCTGGACGACAACCATGAGCACTATGAAGATAGCCACTGCTGGTGCAGTGTGCCGGCGGCCCACTGCATAAGGGGTTAAAATGTCATTTTGCAGTGTGTAATGTGTATGGTCCACCCTGGTGGTTGCAGATGGCTTGATTCTCTTTTCCATCCCATTATACACTGCTTGTATACTGTTTATAAACCGTCGTGTCATGCCATCAGTATTAAATCAGTATTTTCAGGGTTATATTTATATTCGGGGGAAACACTTGTGAAATGACACTGACATGAGGATGTGTGATGGCACTGACTGTCCCATATTTATATTCTTGCCATGTCTTCTTGGGATAAGCCACAGCCCGCATGGCAGGGCAGGCAGTATAAGCATTCAGAGCATGAATTGTGCTGCTACAAATTCTCTCCACAGCAAGACTTGAACATTTTGGTCTATTCTGTTTCATTAAAATGTTTCGTTCTGCCATCTGGTCGCTGGCTGTTTGTTCTGGATAATAATGTGTTTCCTTCCCAGCACACCTGCTAGACCTACTTATCGGGATCTTAAGCCTAATCACAATTTTAAGCAAATATACAGGGTAGCTTTGATTCATTCGGCTACTGTCACAGTTCATGATAATGATAGAGTGCTGCAATCATAATGTCTCTGAATTATATAAGCAAGATTGGACTGGCCTACCAAGGGATGGTGTGGTGGAGTCATGTTCTAACACTATAATGGGGATCAGCCATAAAGGGGTCCATGAGCTGAGAATCATATGTTACTGTACTCAGCAGGGGCATATAAATAAATCATTGGACCACAAAGCAAGAATCTGAATTTGGCCCCCATGCCCCATTCCTGGTTCCTCCAACTACCTGACCTGGCTCCTCCCCTTCTTATTATATAGTGTTCTATACCACCACATGAACTGTGCCTGCTGCTGAATATTCTACAGTGTGCCTTACCCACCCAATGCTCTGTGCCTCTGCTGCATATTATATAGTTTATCAACCCCCCCCCCCCGAAATGAACTGTGCCTGTGTATATTATACAGTGTGCCATACCCCAAATGCACTGTGCTTGCTGCATCTTACGTATATAGTGTACCATACCACCCCATTAACTGCCCCTTCTGCGTATTATATAATGGTTTGGTACACTAAAGTATAGTGTACCGTACCACCATGAACTGTGTCTGCTGCTGCGTATTGTAGAGTGTACCTTACGCCCTCATGAACCTTGCCTGCTGTGTATTATATAGTGTACCATACCCCCAATGAACTGTGCCAGCTGTGTATTATGTAGTGTACCATAATCTCTAAGAACTGTGCCTGCAAAGTATTATATAGTATACCATACCACACTCCATGTACTGTACCTCCCAAATGAACTGTGCCTGCTGCGTATTATATGGTTACCATACTCCCTCATGAACTGTGCTTGCTACCTATTATATACAGTTGTGTGCCATAACCCCCCAATGCCCTGTGCCTGCTGCGTATATCATACCTCTCATAGTGTATCATACTGTAATACCCCAGAGTTGGGGGTATTACTCTTTTGTACTTGTTACTGTATTTTACATATTTCTGATGCAATGTTTTGTAATATACATATTATGCACTTAGTTCACCAGCAAATGAAGTATGGTTGGCAGACATAATGATACAACAACAGAAATAATGATATACAATGTACATAAGCGTGGTATCAATGTACTCGCAGTTTTGCAGTATATCAGAAAATATTCTTTCGTAATAACATCTATCAATTAAACTGAACTATTAAAGAACAAGTTGGACTGGTTGCAGTTTTCGGCATGTTTATAACATAATTATTCAAAAAAAATGAGGAACGTGGTCCTCAGGGTCATTCCCGGTCAGAGGAAGGAGGTAATAGGAAATAGAGTCACATCAGAGGTCTTCTGAATTCAATGTATTCGGTTAGAGAGACAAGAAGTATTGCAAATTAGGAGACTTGGAGCAATTTAACCAGGGGCCCCATATTTGCTGATAACGCTCCCGAGAATCAGTCAGTGTAGCATTAAGCTTTTCATATAGCGATATACGGTTAACTCTTTGTATAACCGCTGCTAAAGAAAGAGAGTGTGTTCTCCATTTAGAAGCTATATGTATCCTAGCAGACATCAGTATATATTGCAAGAGTTTATATGCAGTATGGTTAAGCGTTTGCAGCTTAAGGCCGAGAAGGTATGTGGGTGCTGATAAAGGTATATCTTTCTGAAACACTTCAAACAGGCCTCTACCAATATTAGACCAGAACCTACGTACTACTGGGCAAGTCCACCAAATATGGAGAGTCGTTCCTGTGTCTTGGCATCCTCTAAAGCAGAGAGGGGAAACATCTGGGTATATTTGATGCAGTCTAGATGGCACGAAGTAGACCCTGTGCAAAACCTTCAATGAAGTTTCCATAAGTGTAACCTACCAACTGCCCTTACTGATTGTTGTGCAGCAATCGTACCATTGTTCAAGGGTAAGGGTTTCTCCCAGGTCCACCTCCCAGCCATGCATAAATGCCAGTTTAGTGTCCGAAAGTGGTGAGTTCAGAATAGAATAGATAAAGGAAAGGGCACCCTTCTCTAAAGCTCTATATTTGCAGAATCTCTCGAATGCAGTGTATTCTATCACTCTAGATTCCCGAATCTGGGAGGTCAAAAAATGGAAAATTTGTGTGGTTCTAAAAAGTTCAGAAGACGGAGGGGAAAAAGCAGAAGTAAAGTATGCTCTGGACATGAGTTTAGATTGGATCAAAAAAATCACCCACATATCGTAGTCTGGAATGTTTCCACCAGGTAAAAGCTGTTGGTGGTAAGCCTGGCGGGAATAGGGGGTTCCCAAACAGGGGCAGCATGGGGGTAATATGACTCTGTAATTTATATTTAAACCTTACTTTCCTCCAGAGTTGCAGCATGAGGTAAGGAATTTTTGCAGCCGGTTCCACAGACCGCATAGGGGCATCCGGGGACCAAATCAATGCCAATGGAGAAATTGGTTGCAACAAGTCTGACTCCAAAACTACCCATTGCGGTGCGGTAGAACCCACGTGAAATGACACTAATTGCGTCATTCTGGCAGCTAGGTAATATTTATATAGGTGGGGAACAGACAATCCTCCCACCCGTTTGTGAAGATGCATGGTGCTCCTGGCTATACGAGGTTTTTTATATGCCCAAATGAAACGAAATATTTCCGCCTGTAAGGACTTGAGGGCCGTACCAGATAACGGGATGGGAAGGGATCGAAAAAGATATAATATCCGAGGTAGTGTAACCATTTTGACAGTGTGTATTCTGCCAACCCAAGAAAGAGTTGGGGAGTTCCAGGTGATTAATTCTTGAAGGAGTCTTGGGATAAGGCGAGCGTAGTTCCACTTGAATGTGGTGTCCAAAGTTTTTGGCAGATTAATTCCCAAGTAGGGTAGATAATCATCTCTAGTTTTAAAGCCGAAATTTAGTGATATTAAGTCTCGGGTGTTTGGTTGTAGGTTACAGTGCAATATCTCTGATTTTTTGGTGTTGATCCGGAGGCTCGAAAAGTAACCGAATGTGTCCAAACATTTCAACAAGTTAGGTAATGTCGTTAAAGGCCGTGTAATGGTAAGAAGCATGTCGTCTGCAAAGAGACTAACTTTATATTCGCGAGGCCCGATTTTTACTCCAGCTATGTTTGGGTCATTACGGATCATTATAGCCAATGGTTCAATAGCTAAAGCGAAAAGAGCTGAGGAGAGGGGACAGCCCTGTCGAGTCCCCCTGCAAATAGTTATGGGCAAGGGTTCAGTAGTCGGTAATTTAAGGTAAGCAGCAGGGGACGTATAGAGTGTCTGTAGAGAACGCAAAAAGGGGCCAGATATACCCATTACTGACAGCACCTGATACAGATAGTTCCAAGAAAGGCTATCGAAGGCTTTTTCAATATCTAAAGCTAAAAGGGAAAGGGGTTTAGAATTCGTGTTTGCCCACTGGATGATGTTACATACTTTTCTTACATTATCAGGTGCTTGTCTTCCAGGGATAAAGCCCACCTGGTCATAATGTATGAGACTGGGTAGGTAGCTGTTAAGACGGGTAGCCAAAATGGTGGTAAAGATCTTCAAATCGACATTAAGTAGGGAAATAGGTCGATAATTAGCAGGGAGCAAAGGGTCCTTATCAGGTTTGGGTATAACTGTGAGTAGCGCATTAAGCATATCCGGCGGTAACAGACCTCCACGGAGTATAAAGTTACATAAGGTCTTGAGATGGGGCATTAGGACATCTTTGAATTTTTTAAAGTAGATCGCTGAGAACCCGTCGGGGCCTGGGGATTTACCCAATTTAAGAGAATTTATGGCCAAATCAATTTCCTCCTCAGTGACCTCACAGTTAATGGATTCCCTAGCGGATGCGGATAATGTCGGGATTTGTAGCGTAGCTAGAAAAGATGCGATTTCTCCCGTGGGGGGGTCGGAGGGTGGAGAATATAATTTTTGGTAAAAGGTATGGAATTGTTGATAAATGGCATTCGGGTTAGAGGTGGTTTGTCCTGTCGCATCTTTAATTTGGTATATTGCGTTTAAACGTTGCCGTGCCCTTAACTTTGCCGCCAGCAATCTGTCCGGTTTATTAGCTAGTCTGTAAAATCTCGCCTGAGTCCATCTCAAGGCTTTTTCTGTACGATGTAGCAGGGTGGC
Organism: Rhinella marina; assembly: GCA_900303285.1. Classification (NCBI taxonomy): domain Eukaryota; kingdom Metazoa; phylum Chordata; class Amphibia; order Anura; family Bufonidae; genus Rhinella; species Rhinella marina. The sequence continues at coordinate 18,754 of ONZH01005692.1, forward strand.
ATCTAATTGAAGTTTAACGTCCTTAATAGCTTTAATAAGGAAAAGGGAAGGCCGCCTCTGATTAGCCATCTCTAAACGAGAGAGTTTGGTTTCCAAATCAGACTGAACCTTAGAACGCTCTTTTTTTAACTTAGGCCCCTTTCACACAGGCGAGAGTTCCGCGCGGGTGCAATGCGAACGCATTGCACCCGCACTGAATCCTGACCCATTCATTTTAATGGGGCTTTTCACATGAGCGTTTTTTTTCACGCATCACTTCTGCGTTGCGTGAAAAACGCAGCATGTTCTATATTCTGCGTTTTTTACGCAGCCCAGGCTCCATAGAAATGAATGGGGGTGCGTTAAAAACGCAACGCAACGAATTGCATCCGCATGCAATCCGCGCGTTTTTAACGCAACGCATCCGCAACGCATCCTGAACAAATCCGCGACGCTCGTGTGAAAGAGGCCTTAGATGCCTCAGCTATAAGGATCCCCCTTATTACAGGCTTATGAGCAGCCCAGTTAATTGCAGGTGTTGTATCAGAGGGTTTATTAAAGGTAAAAAAATCCTTCAGAGCACATGTTACGCGTTCGACTATAGAAGGGTCAGTAAGAAGAGACTCATTAAGTCTCCAGGTAAAAGGGCACCGTGAGGGAGAGTCCAGGTCTAGATCTATCAGGACCATGTCATGATCTGACCATGCGCAGGGGATATGTCTGGCATACAAAAGACGGGAAAGCAGATGTCTGGAGGCCAATATCCAGTCAATTCTCGTGTAATGTTGGTGAACAGGGGAGAAGTAAGTGTATCCACGTTGAGACCCATTGTACTCTCTCCAGCAGTCAGCTATGTCCAGTTCCTGCCTCACCTGCCTCACCCAGCTTTTGGATTTAGAGGATAATTTATCGGCTGCAGGTAAAGACCTGTCTAAATGTGCATTAAACGTCATGTTAAAGTCCCCACACCATATAATGGAGGAAAGAGAGTATCTGTCAAGCATTTTTCCCAGGGAACGAAGAAACGAGGCAGGCTGACTATGGGGAGCATAGGAATTGACTAAGCATACAGGTGTATTGCATAGGGAACCTGTGACGATTATGTATCTACCCTCTGGGTCAACAACTGTGGTCTCAATCTGGAAGGGTAAAGAATTTTTTTATAAATATAGCTACTCCTCTACATTTAGTGGGATATGGAGCATGAAGTAACATGGTATATCGGCTATGGAAATATTTGGGATAAGAGGTAGGAGTAAAATGCGACTCTTGAATACAAATAATGTCAGGCCGTAGTTTATCGTATTGGAGGAAAGCTTTGCGTCTCTTCTGTGGCGAATTGAACCCCCTTACATTATGCGTAATGATCCTACACATGGTTAAGGATGTAGAAGATGCTAAATCTCTGTAATAGGACCTCACGTCCAGAGCATATGAAGTGACTAGTGAAGACGAGACATGGGAGGGTAGAGACCGGGAAAGCCCACAAATGAGTTTGCATGCCAAGCAGATCAAAAATAGAGAACTGGGAATACCATAGAACAACAATAGTTACAACAGTCAGGTACCACGTGCCGAACAAAACACGTCGGCATCGTGTCTTGAAACGCACTCGGCGTAGGGGGAACATGGGGTATAAGTTCCGCAGCAACCAATTAGATCATTATATGTTGAAATGCTGTGGTAAGGTCATAAAAGGCAGTGTGAAGAAAGGCAGTGGGGGGGGGGAAGAAGAGAAAAAAAAAAAAAGAAAGGCAAGGGGGGGGGGGGGGAAGACGGGAAGGAAGAAAGACTAGGAAAGTATGTTGAGATGAAAAGGATTTCCGTCCAGTGCTAGGGCAGAGGCGATCCACGCGGCCAACCAACTACAAGAGTGCGTAGTTGCACCCACCAAGGCCAGACCAGCTAAACCCTGGAGGACAACCGGGTTGCTAAATGCCACCGTGGATGTCTCAGCCCCATACGGGGCAAGAAGGCCTGTAGGGTCAACATGCTGACACATAATATCTACATATTAGCTGAGTGACATGTATAAAGGAATCAAACCTTCAAATAGAGCAAAAGTAAATAAATCACATAGAACACAGTAGTGTACAGTACGTGGTGTGTACCCGAACCCCGAGTTTCAACATCGGATCGGGCGCGTAATAAGCCGCCTATCTCGATCTCGGTCGTCACCCGTGGTAAGGGAAAGCACCAATACAATCGCATCGGGATGAAACAAGTTTTAGCTAAGACTGTATTGCGAAGAATAGTTCAATAGCAAAAAACACTTGCAGGGCCTTGCGGCCTCTCACCCCCGATCACCACGTCAAACCGTACCATGGTAGCGTTACAAGTGGCGTGTCTCTGATTTCCGCAGTGGGGGGGATGTCCTCTCTATCAGCGATAAGAAAACAAGTTAGTCATAACAAAAAGCAGAAGAAAAACTCCAACAGTCTAGTAACCAGAATACAGATTCCTGCCTAAGAGGTAACAGGTATTGCCAACCTCCCGCAAGGTCAAGTAAGAGACCATTCCTTCCCCCTTTAGTGGGAGTTTGCTACTCCAACTTCCTGCCAAGGGTAAGGATGAGCTAGGGAGAGTCAGTTTTGAGGGGGTTAGGCAGAGAGGGGATGTGTGTGTTGACCCTTTCCTGCCTGGGAGTGTGAAAGCAGCTCTTAGGGCACCCATTCCCATGAATTGAAGTAGGACTCAAGTGTGGTCTTAGAATCAAAGACAGCAGTGTGACCTGCTACATCCAGCTTCTGCTGACCCTGCTGTGAAGTGAGGGAAAACACACTGAAGACACTCTCATCATCAAACAACTACCACTAGGCCAGTATCAACAAAGTGTAAATCACCACCAACCAAACTGCCACCATACCTCCTCAGCTGATGCCAGAAGAGAATTGCACTAAAGCCTGCTGTTACTGTTTGTATTTGCAAGTTCTACATTGCACTTAGTAAAAATACTTTGTTCAATTCTGGCCTCATTCTTCAGTGCTACAACTTTCACTGCAATGGACCCCAGAGAGCCGGCCTGAGGTAGGACCCCATTACACAACTATACTACATCAGGGCCACTACCACTCCCATCTTCTTTGGTTCCCACAGGGGCCCTGCTGCAATAACCCCCCATGAACTGTGTTTGCTGTATATTATATAGTGAACCATGCTCCCCAATGCACTCTGACTGCTGCGTACAATAGTCTACCATACCCTCCAATGCATTGAACCTCCTCCAAAATATATAGTGTACCATACCTTCCACAGCACTGCGCCTGCTTGCTGTGTATTATACAGTATAATGTACCATCCTGCCACAATAAACTGTGCCTGCTGCATATGCAGTGAGCCCCTGAGGACCTGGGGCAGAGGATGGGAGCGGTAGAGGCCCTGATGACGATGTGTCATGGTGTACTCACTTAGCCATTCTCTCTGTGGGGTTGATGCATTGAAGGAGTGTTCCTTTCGGGCATTCCCTGTTGTTGTGGGCTCCCTGCATGATGGTAGTTCAAAGGTCCCCATGGTGTTAATGTCCAGGTCGGTGATAGGCAGGGCATGTGATGGAAATGCAACTGTAAGTGTGTGGTGTTAAAAGATCGAGAGACCAAGCCAGATTGAACTTAACAAAAGTCACTCTACTGTGTGCACAATAGGAGTTGTAGTACATCTAGCAGTTTTCTATACACAGTGCCAATTCTTCCCATATGTCCAAAGTATGAGCTAGGCAGTTTATTGCAGCAATGGCCCTCTAGTTAGGCCTCTTGCTAAAATCTACGTTATTATGATCTCTGGCTAGCAACTACAATCTGGCAAGAGTAGATGTAGTGTCAACTAGTCTACGGTGCATAGGGTGTCTTAACTTGTGTTCCCTTTGCAGCAGCAGGGTCTTTAATGCTTTAATCTGGGTTACATTGCTTATGCTCACTCTGTAGACATGCAAATCCTAAAGTGTTGAAGGATCCAGAGCTTGAAGCTGGAGTCTGGAGCAGAGAAGCCCATGGAGACCGCTCCTTATCTTCTCCCTCTCTACAGCTACTCTGAATTTTCTGGAACTATGAGGTGGAACCAGCCCATATCCTGAGCTCCAGAGAGGGCTGTGCCAGGATGGCCATGTCTCATGCTTAGACATACTGGATGTAAGGTGCATTACAAAATTACATAACAAACCAAACTTTGTAAATCCATCTTTGGATTGTGCTAGCTGTCCTACATGCAGCCTACTGCAGATATCCAAAGACATAAAATGAAGCTGACTCCCTCCCTTCTCCATGCTACCGCTGCAGGAAAGAGACAAAGGTTAAAGGGGTTTTTCGAGACTTTAGAACTGATGACCTGTCCTATGGATAGGTCATCAGTATATGATCATGACATCCGAGACCCCGCTGATCAGCTGTTCAAGAAGGCAGTGGCTCTTCTGTGAGCACCGAGGCCTTCTCACATCAGTCACATGGCCTAGGCACAGCTTAGTCCCATTGAAGTGAATGGGGCTGAACTGCAATACCAAGCAAATACGCTATACAATGGATGGAGCTGTGCTTGGTAAGCAGGGAGAAGGCTGCGGTGCTCACAGGAGCAGCACAGCCTTCTCAAACAGCTGATTGTCAGGAGTCCCAGGTGTCAGACCCCCACTGATCAGATACTGATGACCAATCTGGAGGATAGGTCATCAGTATTAAAATCTCTCAAAACTGGACCAATGCAATATAATGCAATCATTTTGCCTAGGCCATATCTATGTAATGGGTGATATAAGCTAATTGTGTGTGACGGTCCTTAGTGGGATGATCCCTAAGTAACAAAATAAATGAACCTTGGCTGCAGAGTCTTTTGGTTGCAGCAGGGAAAAATCCTGAAATGAGTAGCAAGAGATGGGCACCTTTTTTAAGAAAAAAAGAGATGATTTTGTGATATTGTGTCAAACAATGTCTATCTATATCTAGTTATGTGTGGCTAACAGTGCTTGAAATTGCAACCTGTCAAAAATGACTTCATGCCTCCATATTATCCTGAACTTGTTCATGAGAACTTGGAGTCCTTAACCAAATTTAAGCTAAGGTAAGGGTGGACAAATCTCTAGGTCAGAATTTAAAAATCTAATGAACAGTAACATACATGAACAAAGACATGGTCAGGTAATAGAAGTAATGTCACCATCTTGGTTCCAGAATCCAACTTAAAGGGGTTGTCTCATGATGGACAATGGGGGCATATCACTTGGATATAGCCCCAATGTCTTATAGGTGCGGATCCGACCTATATCCAGAACGGAGCCCCGCAAGGTGGTAGTTGGAGGACTCAGATCTGGCCACCACCAAGCTGGCTCCCCATAGAAATGAATGGGAGCATACTGCGCATGCGTGGCCACCGCTCCCATTCATTTCTATGGAGCCGACGGAAATAGTCGAGCTAGTGCTTGGCTATTTTCGCCGGGCACATAGAAAATGAATGGAGGGTGGCGGCGCATGTGCAGTGCGCCCTCCTTCACTTTCTGAGCTCCGTTCTGTATATAGGTGCGGGTCCGAGAGGTGGGACCCGCACCTATAAGACAATGGGGGCATATCCTAGCAATATGCTCCCGTCGTCCATCATGAGACAACACCTTTAAATCAGATTCAGCTGAAAAGGGCACCAAGGCTGATGGAGCAACCATAAACTGGCAAGTTCTTACAATATGGCTAACCCATCATTCCTGATAGACCATTTCTATCAACTGGAATTTTTTTTCCATGTTCCTTACATTTCATACATTTCCTTCCTGTTTTTTTCCTTCGTCACTTTGACACAAGATACTCCACGGCACAACATCCTTTGCTCTTGTCAAAACTTTTTCTTCTGCTCCTGACTTAAGTGACCCTGTTAAAGTTGTCAGACTGTGATTCCCACCAGTACAGCCTTTCAGACTGGATTTATATGAAGTACTCATCTGTCTTGTCACATGTAATAGGTTGAACACACTGACAAGCGGTTTGGCTTCATTTGGAAACCGCAAATATGATGACCATTGGAAGGCGTCGGTCCCAGGAGGAGCTCCTGGAAAATCACTGAGCTCCAGGCTCGAATATACCACAGCAAAACTGCTTTCCAGACAAAACAAAAACACTTAGACTGTATAAAACTTTATCTTAGAAATATCATTTAACCGCTTTCTTTCCATCAGTGAGAGGCGATGCGCATCTATAAAACATCATGACATCCGTGGGATATGTCATGAATATTTGAGAGGAGAAACCTTGCCTGCTAAGGTCATCTTGGCTTTACTTTCTTGCTATTATTTTTATATGATATTTAAAACAATTTTAATGCCCACAGTAGAATAGAATTTTTTGCCTAATGCGTTGCATTTATCCCTCATTATAAAGGGAGCTATCCCCCGATGTTTCCACCTTAGGTCATGCTTTGACTTTGTCAGATATGCCAACACTATCACAAAAGAATGTAAATTTTATATCTTTTTCTATACCCTGGTGACATTTTGATATAATAATTTAGTTGTGGAGAAAACTGGTCTATATCTGAAGGAAAAAAAGAAAATAGAAAAAAAAAATCTTCTGAAAGGCTGGCTTCTCATTGCCTTCATAAGCCTGTCAAGGCATGATGCCGTAACGGGATCTCACTGCTCCTAAGTAAATATTCCAGAAAATGTGTCTGGGCCGGATAAGAGGGAAATAAAAAAAATTGCTTCATGCAAATGGATAATTTAAACATTATATTTAACAGGCAAAAAAAGCAGAATTGAAAAAAAAGCCTTTGAAATGGGTTTTATAACTAATATCACCCTTCTCCTCCAAAAATGCCAGCACAGTCAATCTAGACTCAAGGTGGCCGGAGTCTGTGTCCGCTTCTGCATGATATAATTTCATTTTTAATGTTTCAAAAGTAGTCGCCAAGATACAATTAAAATGAAATGTTAATAATTAGCATTTTAAAAGGGCAGCAAGCCACCCAAAAAGGGAGCTTTAAAGGGGTTATTCCATGACTAATGTAAAAAATTAACATCAGACATCATATAGGACATGATAATCTCTTTGTAACAAAGCTAGAACCAGCCCTGTACCTCACATGGATCCAGAGATCTCCACATTCATTGCTCTGCTACATTTATATCAAGCTGGCACCTCAAGGGGAGTGTATTTTCTGCTGCAGCTAAGGGGACGTGTCTCAGCTCTCCCTATTACAGCTCAGAGGGCGTGTCTCAGCTCTCCCTATCACAGATTAGGAGGCGTGTCTCAGCTCTCCCTATCACAGCTCAGGAGGCGTGTCTCAGCTCTCCCTATCACAGCTCAGCAGGCGTGTCTCAGCTCTCCCTATTACAGCTCAGGAGGCAGTTGAAGGATGAAACAGAGCATGTGCAGCCATCTCAGTGAGCAGGTCAAAAAAATAAGAAGAAAAACAATCTGCAGGTGGTGCCATAAAGATACATTTTATTGAATAATTCAGTGGCTATGCTAAATTTTTAATTACATACAATTACAAAAGTATTCAGATCCAGGGGCTGGTTTGAAAACTGTACAATATTTTTTCGTGGGACAACCCCCATTTAAGGTAAAATATGATTCAAAAAATTTTCAGTATTAAAGAGTATGGGTATATTAAACCCTTCCAGGAAATCACCATACGTTATCCGCTTCATGCATGGCAGGTGGTGGCTGTGTTATACAGCTGACACCCAACTGCAGTGGCCGGGATTGGACATTACTCTGATGACAGCCATCTAACCCCTCCAATGTCATAGTCAATAGTGAGCAGTTAGACCAATGGAGAAGGTTCCCTGTGTCCTCTGATTGGCACCCTGCAATGCAATCATGGGGTGCCAATAGATTGTCATAGCAAGTAGGGTCCTAGTCAAGGCCCAGAGACTTGCCATCTTAAGAGCCCTTTACACGGACTGAGAATCCTAAAGATAATCGCTAATGAACGTTCATAGGAATGCTTGGCAGCGATTATCTGGCAGTGTAAATGTAGTGCCGATGACCACATGAATGCGCAAAATGCTTGTTCATTGGGTAATCTGATAGTTTGTGCCCATACAAAAATCATTGTTTGCTGGCAGCAGATTATACTGTGTAAACACTGGCAAACAATGAGTCAGTATGGAGAAGAGTGATGGCATTAGCGATCGCTCTTCCCCATACTCTGGAGGAGATCTCTGCATGTAAATACTCCTCCACTAGCAAGCAGCAAATTATTGGGAAGGAACACTACCTTCCCGACAATCTGCTGCTGTATCGTCCCATGTGAAGGGACCTTTAGAACATCTGGAGGCAGGGTTTAATAGGATAAAATCATAGTACACTGCAGTACAGAAGTATTGCAGTGTATTGTACAAGCAATGGAAGATAACATTCCTAGGGGGAGTAAAATAAAGTTTAGTACAGTTTTTAAACATGCAAAAAATACAAACATTGTAAATAAGAAAAAAAAACTTTGCCTACTTATTGTATAAAAAATGTAAACCATAAAAAGCATAATTGGTTACACCATGTCTGAAACATTACAATACAGCATAATTTAATCATGCATAATGAACCTCATGAAACGTTGAAAAAAGAATACACAATGCCAGAATGGCCATTTTCTGGTTCGCTCCACTTGCAAAAAAAAAATTTTTTTTAATTAATTAAAAAATACACATGCTGGTAAGACTGGGTTCACATTACCATTTCATTTTCTGTTCTTATCCGTGAGAAGAACAGAAAACAAAAAAAAAAATAATAAAATACAGATCCTGTATTTTAAGCATCCATCATGCTCAGTTATGCACATTTTACATCCATTTTAGCCATTTCAGTATGAGATCCGTAAAAAAAAAAAAAAAAAAAAAAAAAAAAAAAGGTGGAAATGGCTAAAATGGATGGAAATGTGCATAACTGAGCATAATGGATGCTTCAAATACAGGATATATTTTTTTATTTTATTGGTCACTAGGGACTCCTTTATAATTTGCAGCATGTTGGCATTCCACCCTCAATAAGCATTCCAGCCCCTTTTGCCCATCACCTACAGGCTTCTGTCTTTCATCTTCTCAATCACAATTGGGGATCACCGTCTCTCTCACCTTTAAGTCTTTGTAGAGTGCCAGAAAGATGTCATGATGGTGCTCTTGAGAGCTTGCTCAGTTGAGATTTCATGCTCTACAGTCTGAGTCTACCTGAAGTCCATCTACGAGTCCATTCACACGTCCTGTTTTTCTTTCCTGATCATGCGGATAGGATGCGGATCCATTCATTACAATGGGTCCGCAAAAAATGCGGATGATATGCGGAATGCATCAATACGTCATCTGCATATCATCCGCAATTGCGGATCTGTTTCCAGGAAATAGAAAGAAACACCCTACCAACATATATTCCTCCTTCCTTTTTTTTTTTTGCGGAAAAACGGAACGGATGCAGATGTACAATTGGTGAAAACGTAAGGTTTTTGCGGAAACACGGATCCGCAAAAACGGACTGAAAATCTGGAAAAGAAAAATACGGACGTGTGAATGAAGCTTAATTCTGAGAAAAAACATCAGGATGGCTTCTCAGATTATCACTTTCTAGCTGAACCACCTTTAAAATCTGCTCTCCCATGGTCTGTGTTGAACGAAGGAGGACTTGGCATACTATGAGAGTAGAGGTGTTATTGTCTACTGACTTCATCTGCTAACATGATTCCGGCATAACCTGACTTTCTCTTATCGGGAATACCACTGCCATCAGTTCTCTGCAGGGTTGCCAACCGTCCGTAGATTCACGGACAGTCCGTAAAAACAGGGTGTTTTTTTCTGCAGAAAAAAAGCCTGTCCGTGAATCTACTACAGTATTCATGGCACATTTGCCGTGAATACTGTGGATCCATGCAGGCTCCGCCTGCGATGTACAATAGGCCGCAGGCAGGTCAGCCTGCAGCCTAATGTTACACCGTACCTCTGTCCTGGGCCCGGCGCAGGCATCTCGCTCTGTGATGACGTCACCACGAACGTACAGACGTGATGACATCATCATGCGGCGCGCCGCCCGCGCCGGGACAGAGTTACAGTGTGGCATTGAGAACTGTCTTAAGGAATCAGGTAAGTATATCATTTTTGTTTTTATTTCACTGTTGGGGCACTATATGGGGGCTATCTGTACTAAAGGGGGCTATCTAATGTCTGGGGGCACTACGGGGACTACCTGAACTACAGGGGCACTCAATGGGGCTATCTAAACTACTGGGTCACTACATGGGGCTATCTAATCTACTTAGGGCACTATCTGAAGTAAAGTGGGCTATCTAACTTCTGGAGGCACTATGGGGGCTATCTGTACTAAAGGGGGCTATCTAAACTACTGGGGGCACTCAATGGGGCTATCTAAACTACTGGGTCACTACATGGGGCTATCTAATCTACTTAGGGCACTATCTGAAGTAAAGTGGGCTATCTAAATTCTGGAGGCACTATGGGGGCTATCTGTACTAAAGGGGGCTATCTAAACTACTGGGGGCACTCAATGGGGCTATCTAAACTACTGGGTCACTACATGGGGCTATCTAATCTACTTAGGGCACTATCTGAAGTAAAGTGGGCTATCTAACTTCTGGAGGCACTATGGGGGCTAAATTAACTACAGGGGGCTGTCTAAACTACCGTGGCACTACAAGGATTATCTGATCTACAGGGGGCTATCTAAACTATTGGGGTTAGTATAGGAGGCTACCTAAACTACTGGAGGCACTAGAGGGAACCATTTAAGCTCCTGGGGACACTAGAGTGGACCGTTTAAGCTACTGGGGGCACTATAAGAGGTATTATAATTACTGGGACCATTACAGTGGTTCCTTATTATTTCTGGTAGCACTACTGGAGGCACTATGGGAAAAATGATTTCTATTATGGGGAATTATTACTACTTCCAGTGGTACTATTGCGGGTGTTACTATTATTAGTACAATTTAGAGGGCACTACTGCTAAAAGGGCTACTCGTGGAGCATTATCACTATTGGGGCACTATTACTAATGAGGGCACTCTGGGAGAGAATTATTAATATCAGTGGGACTTTGGGGAGCAATGTAACTATATGGGGTCCTACCTATATGGCACTGTTATATCTACAGTATAGTATTTGGTGGGCACAGTATTTTAGGTAGCAGCAGGATAACAGAAAAGTGGGTAATCTAAGGTGTCTTTGTGGCAAACTCTGCAGAGAGAAGATGTGGCTGAAAGAACTCGTCATGGCGGTCTGGGCCAAATAGAGAAGATGAGAAAAGAGAACATCTACATCAGGGAGACGTCACTGGATTTAAGAGGTATGTGGTGATGTGTCATCTTGTATGTTTGGTATTGGTGAATGTAATGTCCATCCAAATATGTGTCACCTATTTCTTCAGCAAGGACTTGCCGGTATATGGTATGTTACTGCTGCAGCCAATCAGTGATCTAATGCTGAGAACTGGCTGCAGCGGTCACATGCCATACACCTGCACATCAGTGTGCACATCACCAGCACTATGACAGATGTGCACACTTGCCCATTACATGCCTGTCAGTCTTTGTTTACATGGCAGCAGCAATGATGCCAGAAAGTCCAGTGTGTCACAGGCATCATCACTGCAGCCATATAAACTTTGCACTCAGACTAGAATGGCAGGGATGTAACAGCTGAAAACTGTTGATTTATTTTCCATATGCCATATTTTATTTTCAATTACTGAACAATCCTCTTTATTCTGGGGCGTGGAAGGGGGCGTGTTCTCTAAAAAAAGGGGTGTGGTTTATTATGTCCGTAAAAATTTGGGCCATCCGTAAATTTTGGTTCAGTTGTCCAGAAAAATTTGAAAGGAAGGTTGGCAACCCTGGTTCTCTGTAATTAAGAGTCTGCAATAACAATCTTGGAGGCTGTCTCCTTTACCTCCTGTTGTGATCAACCTCTATGTATACTAGGTGCTGTTTACTATGCATAAGGCGTGATGCTATGCTCTAAAGCGCAGATCCTCCACAACAACTCCCTCAGGCGTTACTTGCATTGAGGTTACCGTTGCCCAGCCAACTTGGATGTGGTTTCACTTTTGGTCGACAGGGTCTCAAATGCTGTATCCTGAATGTATCAATCTATATACAGAACATAGCCAAAACATTTGGGAAACTGGACTCTTGGCTTGCCATTAGGATTTGGAACATGACTGCTGGAAGGGGTGCCATGGCCCCTTCATTTGCTGCTCACTGTGGTATATTCTTGGAGAAGGTACCAATGTTGAGTGAAGCAGTCTGGTCGAAAGTTATTGAGGTCAGGCCTTACGGGTTTCCACACCAAACTTGGAGGACGAATTAGTTTTGAATTTTCCTTTGCACAGTAGGATCGTCATGCTAAATAGCAAATGGCTGGGTCCCAATGCAAGATCTGAAACAGGATCTTTAAACATCATTTGCCATTTATGATACTGTGTCTTATAACATGGCAGAGGGGTCACTTAGGTATCAAGGTCTGCACCCCTATAGCTAGACCCAGGGGCGGATAGGCCATAGACCCTACAGGGAATTTTCCCGGTGGGCCAATGCACAGGGTGCCACCCAAGTCCTCCTCTCTGCCGCTGACTGGGAACATAATGAGCTCTCAACAGTAATTAACGGAGTGAGAATCAGGTACTCGTGTATCACAACTGGAGGAGGAGGACAGAAGATGGCAGCTATTGATGGCCACCACAGATGGACAGCTTTTTGGACAGTACATTGCGCTACACTGTGTTATTTAGTTCTGCTGGAATGGTATTTTGCACTGTGGTATTGATGACCCCGCCTACTTGTGTTGCCCCGCATTCTGTTAATTTGGACCTGCCTACAAAATGGGGCCACTTTTAGTTTTTTTTTTTCCAGGGCCACTTTTAGTTCAGAGTCCACCCCTGGCTAGACCTCTGTTTTCCCCACACTGTGACCTTAAAGTTAAAAGCTGACAATTCCCTACATGCTGTATCCTTTAGCCATCACTGAACCTTAATCATGAGAAGCAGTCCCCGGCCATTATTCCTTCTAAATTTTTCCTTCCAGTTGGAACTAGACATTTGGGCAGGAAGCCTTCCCTTGGCATCTACAAAATCCAAATGTATCCAACAGACCACCAGATGGTAAAGCATGATTCATTACTCCAGAGGATGCAGCTCTGTCGCTCAAAAGTCTAATGACACCGCTCCAGCCAACACTCCTGGTGATATGAGGCTTGTGTGGTTGGCCATGGAAATCCAATCCATGAAGCTCCTGACAGACAAAGCTTGTGCAAACTAAAGTGAAAAGGGTTAAGCTACAATACCATAGACTGTGGATAGACGTGGTATTGTTTTTGGGAAAAAAAAGCAGCTGAAGCGGCAATATTTCGCTAATCCTGTACAACTCCTTTAATTTACAAGAAACAATAGTGCTTACAGTTAAATTAAGTGACCCCAGCTGAGTGCTAAAACGAATGGCCTGATTGTCCAGATTATTGGGTATGAACATTCCTACGAACACTTTTTCCCAAAAATCAGCCCATCTAAAGTTGCTGGCGATCACCCAATGAACGAGCGAAACACATGTTCTTTGGGTGAAACCGTGATTTATGCAAGCAAATAAGTTATCATTTCCGGGCAGCAGATAGGACTGACCAACAATGCAGCGATGTACGGCCTAGTGCCTGCAGCCTATTAGAGGAACAGGGAAGGGAGACGCCTCTCCCTCCCCTGCTCCAAAGCAGCACATCCATCTGTATCGCCGTCCACAATGGAAGCACTTATCTCCTACGACGCCGGCAAAAAGGGCCCCCTCCCGCCCTGGTCCCCTGTGCAGCCGAACCGGCTGCACAGGCGGTATGTCCGCCCCTGGCCTCACCCCCACTAAACAAGCAGATAGTTGTCTGGAAGGAACGCTTCCTTCCCGATAATTGATTGCTCCTCTGGCTGAGTAAACCTACCATACGTGGCAGCATCAGTGGCGTAGCTATAGGGGTCGCAGCTGTCGCCGGTGCGACCGGTCCTCTAAGCCAGGGGGGCCCCGAGGGCCCCCTTGCCACTTGCAGGGCCGCACCGCCAATTAGGGAAGGTGCGGCGCGGCCCTGCGCACAGTTGGGGGCAGCGGCGGGGCAGGGGGAGATGAGCGCTTCCATTGTGGAAGCGCTCATCTTCATAGTCATCTGTATCGCCGATACAGATGCCTGTACTGCGGGGCAGGGGAGGGAGAGGCGTCTCCCCTGCCCGTTCCTCTGATAGGCTGCAGGCACTGATAGGTTGCAATCACGGACCGGAGCTCTATTGGGGGCACTGGGAGAATTTTTACTGGCACTGGGGGCATTTTACTGGCACTGGGGGCATTTTTACTGGCACTGGGGGCATTTTACTGGCACTGGGGGCATTTTTACTGGCACTGGGGGCATCATTTCTTACTGGCACATGGGGGCACTGGGGGCATTTTTACTGGCACATGGGGGCACATGGGGACACTGGGGGCATTTTTACTGGCACATGGGGGCACTGGGGGCATTTTTACTGGCACATGGGGGCACTGGGGGCATTTTTACTGGCACATGGGGGCACTGGGGGCATTTTTACTGGCACATGGGGACACTGGGGCACTTTTACTGGCATTGGGGGGCATTTGTTACTGGCACTTGGGGGCATTTCTTAATGGCACGGGAGCACTGGGGGCATTTCTTACTGGCACATGGGGGCACTGGGGGCATTTCTACTGGCACTGGGGGCATTTTTACTGGCACATGGGGGCACTGGGGGCATTTTTTACTGGCACATGGGGGCACTGGGGGCATTTCTTACTGGCACATAATTTGGGGGGCATCTAGGGGGTGGGACACTTTTTTACTGGCATATGATTTTGGGGGGGAATCAATGGGGGGAGCTTCTGGTGCATTATTGGGGCGTTTCTTACTGGCACATAATTTGGGGGGCATCTATGGGTGTGGAGCACTTCTTACTGACACATTATTTGGGGGCACTATGGGGGCACTTCTTACTGGCACATTATTGGGGCACTTCGTACTGGCACATTATTGGGGCACTTCTTACTGGCACATTGGAAGCATTATTACTTCTGGGGCACAGTGGGGACATTAGTACTGTTGGGGGCACTATTACTAACAAGTGTACTCTGGCAGAGAATTATTAGTTAGGACTTTGGGGGGCACTATTACTGTGGGGGGCACTATTACTGTGGGGGCACCCTGGCACAGTATCAGCACAGTTATTTCTGGGGGACATTATGTTTACACTATTACTGTCAGGGACACTATTTGCTGGGCGCAGTTATATTAGGACACTGTGTGCCAATAATTATTGAAGGGCACTATCTGTGTGGTACTAGTGGCACAGTACTGGGGGTGGTAGGATGATTTGTCAATAAGACAGGAGGATGATGGAAAAGTAGTAAACTAAGATTTTTTTCTGTCAAACTGCAGAGATGAGAAATGGCTGAAAAATGGCTTCTGGTCTGAAAGGAGAAGATGAGGAAAGAGAAGATCTACATCCGAGGAGACGTCACTGGATGTAAGAGGTATGAGGCGCTGTATTATACTGGATGTAAGAGGTATGAGGCGCTGTATTATACTGGATGTAAGAGGTATGGGGCGCTGTATTATACTGGATGTAAGAGGTATGGGGCGCTGTATTATACTGGATGTAAGAGGTATGGGGCGCTGTATTATACTGGATGTAAGAGGTATGGGGCTCTGTATTATACTGGATGTAAGAGGTATGGGGCGCTGTATTATACTGGATGTAAGAGGTATGAGGCGCTGTATTATACTGGATATAAGAGGTATGGGGCGCTGTATTATACTGGATGTAAGAGGTATGGGGTGCTGTATTATACTGGATGTAAGAGGTATGGGGCGCTGTATTATACTGGATGTATGAGGTATGGGGCACTGTATTATACTGGATGTAAGAGATATGGGGCGCTGTATTATACTGGATGTAAGAGGTATGGGGCGCTGTATTATACTGGATGTAAGAGGTATGGGGCACTGTATTATACTGGATATAAGAGGTATGGGGCGCTGTATTATACTGGATGTAAGAGGTATGGGGCGCTGTATTATACTGGATGTAAGAGGTATGGGACGCTGTATTATACTAGATGTAAGAGGTATGGGGCAATGTATTATACTGGATGTAAGAAGTATGGGGCAATGTATTATACTGTATGTAAGAGGTATGGGGCGCTGTATTATACTGGATGTAAAAGGTATGAGGCGCTGTATTATACTGGATGTAAAAGGTATGGGGCGCTGTATTATACTGGATGTAAGAGGTATGGGGCGCTGTATTATACTGGATGTACGAGGTATGGGGCGCTGTATTATACTGGATGTACGAGGTATGGGGCGCTGTATTATACTGGATGTAAGAGGTATGGGGTGCTGTATTATACTGGATGTAAGAGGTATGGGGTGCTGTATTATACTGGATGTAAGAGGTATGAGGCACTGTATTATACTGGATGTAAGAGGTATGGGGCGCTGTATTATACTTGATGTAAGAGGTATGGGGCGCTGCATTATACTGAATGTAAGAGGTATGGGGCGCTGTATTATACTGGATGTAAGAGGTATGGGGCGCTGTATTATACTGGATGTAAGAGGTATGGGGCGCTGTATTATACTGGATGTAAGAGGTATGGGGCGCTGTATTATACTGGATGTAAGGGTATGAGGCGCTGTATTATACTCGATGTAAGAGGTATGGGGCGCTGTATTATACTGGATGTAAGAGGTATGGGGTGCTGTATTATACTGGATGTATGAGGTATGAGGCGCTGTATTATACTCGATGTAAGAGGTATGGGGCTCTGTATTATACTGGATGTAAGAGGTATGGGGTGCTGTATTATACTGGATGTAAGAGGTATGGGGCGCTGTATTATACTGGATGTAAGAGGTATGAGGCGCTGTATTATACTCGATGTAAGAGGTATGGGGCTCTGTATTATACTGGATGTAAGAGGTATGGGGCACTGTATTATACTGGATGTAAGAGATATGGGGCGCTGTATTATACTGGATGTAAGAGGTATGGGGCGCTGTATTATACTGGATGTAAGAGGTATGGGGCACTGTATTATACTGGATATAAGAGGTATGGGGCGCTGTATTATACTGGATGTAAGAGGTATGGGGCGCTGTATTATACTGGATGTAAGAGGTATGGGACGCTGTATTATACTAGATGTAAGAGGTATGGGGCAATGTATTATACTGGATGTAAGAGGTATGAGGCGCTGTATTATACTCGATGTAAGAGGTATGGGGCGCTGTATTATACTGGATGTAAGAGGTATGGGGCGCTGTATTATACTGGATGTAAGAAGTATGGGGCGCTGTATTATACTGGATGTAAGAGGTATGGGGCGCTGTATTATACTGGATGTACGAGGTATGGGGCGCTGTATTATACTGGATGTAAGAGGTATGGGGCGCTGTATTATACTTGATGTAAGAGGTATGGGGCGCTGCATTATACTGAATGTAAGAGGTATGGGGCGCTGTATTATACTGGATGTAAGAGGTATGGGGCGCTGTATTATACTGGATGTAAGAGGTATGGGGCGCTGTATTATACTGGATGTAAGAGGTATGGGGCGCTGTATTATACTGGATGTAAGAGGTATGAGGCGCTGTATTATACTCGATGTAAGAGGTATGGGGCTCTGTATTATACTGGATGTAAGAGGTATGGGGCGCTGTATTATACTCGATGTAAGAGGTATGGGGCTCTGTATTATACTGGATGTAAGAGGTATGGGGCGCTGTATTATACTGGATGTAAGAGGTATGGGGCGTTGTATTATACTGGATGTGAGAGGTATGGGGCGCTGTATTATACTGTATGTAAGAGGTATGGGGCGCTGTATTATTCTAAATGCATGAGGTATGGGGCGCTGTATTATACTGGATGTAAGAGGTATGGGGCGCTGTATTATACTGGATGTAAGCGGTATGGGGCGCTGTATTATACTGGATGTACGAGGTATGGGGCGCTGTATTATACTGGATGTAAGAGGTATGGGGCGCTGTATTATACTGGATGTAAGAGGTATGTGTGCTGTATTATACTGGATGTGAGGTATGGGGCGCTGCATTATACTGAATGTAAGAGGTATGGGGCGCTGTATTATACTGGATGTAAGAGGTATGGGGCGCTGTATTATACTGGATGTAAGAGGTATGGGGCGCTGTATTATACTGGATGTAAGAGGTATGGGGCGCTGTATTATACTGGATGTAAGAGGTATGGGGCGCTGTATTATACTGGATGTAAAAGGTATGGGGCGCTGTATTATACTGGATGTAAGAGGTATGGGGCGTTGTATTATACTGGATGTGAGAGGTATGGGGCGCTGTATTATACTGGATGTAAGAGGTATGGGGCGCTGTATTATACTGGATGTAAGAGGTATGGGGCAATGTATTATACTGGATGTAAGAGGTATGAGGCGCTGTATTATACTGGATGTCAGAGGTATGGGGCGCTGTATTATACTGGATGTAAGAGGTATGGGGCGCTGTATTATACTGGATGTAAGAGGTATGGGGCGCTGTATTATACTGGATGTAAGAGGTATGGGGCGCTGTATTATACTGGATGTAAGAGGTATGAGGCGCTGTATTATACTGGATGTAAGAGGTATGGGGCGCTGTATTATACTGGATGTAAGAGGTATGGGGCGCTGTATTATACTGGATGTAAGAGGTATGGGGCGCTGTATTATACTGGATGTAAGAGGTATGAGGCACTGTATTATACTGGATGTAAGAGGTATGGGGCGCTGTATTATACTCGATGTAAGAGGTATGGGGGCGCTGTATTATACTGGATGTAAGAGGTATGAGGCACTGTATTATACTGGATGTAAGAGGTATGGGGCGCTGTATTATACTCGATGTAAGAGGTATGGGGGCGCTGTATTATACTGGATGTAAGAGGTATGGGGCGCTGTATTATACTGGATGTAAGAGGTATGGGTGGCTGTATTATACTGGATGTAAGAGGTATGGGGCGTTGTATTATACTGGATGTACGAGGTATGGGGCGCTGTATTATACTGGATGTAAGAGGTATGGGGCGCTGTATTATACTGGATGTAAGAGGTATGGGGCACTGTATTATACTGGATGTAAGAGGTATGGGTGGCTGTATTATACTGGATGTAAGAGGTATGGGGCGCTGTATTATACTGGATGTAAGAGGTATGGGGCGCTGTATTATACTAGATGTACGAGGTATGAGGCTCTGTATTATACTGGATGTAAGAGGTATGGGGCGCTGTATTATACTGGATGTAAGAGGTATGGGGCGTTGTATTATACTGGATGTACGAGGTATGGGGCGCTGTATTATACTGGATGTACGAGGTATGAGGCGCTGTATTATACTGGATGTAAGAGGTATGAGGCGCTGTATTATATTGGATGTAAGAGGTATGAGGCTGTATTATACTGGATGTAAGAGGTATGGGGCGCTGTATTATACTGGATGTAAGAGGTATGGGGCGCTGTATTATACTGGATGTAAAAGGTATGGGGCGCTGTAATACACTGGATGTAAGAGGTATGGGGCGCTGTATTATACTGGATGTAAGAGGTATGAGGCGCTGTATTATACTGGATGTAAGAGGTATGAGGCGCTATATTATACTGGATGTAAGAGGTATGGGTGCTGTATTATACTGGATGTAAGAGGTATGGGGCGCTGTATTATACTGGATGTAAGAGGTATGGGGCGCTATATTATACTGGATGTAAGAGGTATGGGGCGCTGTATTACACTGGATGTAAGAGGTATGAGGCGCTGTATTATACTGGATGTAAGAGGTATGAGGCGCTGTATTATACTGGATGTACGAGGTATGAGGCGCTGTAATACACTGGATGTAAGAGGTATGGGGCGCTGTATTATACTGGATGTAAGATGTATGGGGCGCTGTATTATACTGGATGTAAGAGGTATGAGGCGCTGTATTATACTGGATGTAAGAGGTATGGGGCGCTGTATTATACTGGATGTAAGAGGTATGGGGCTCTGTATTATATTGGATGTAAGAGGTATGGGGCGCTGTATTACACTGGATGTAAGAGGTATGAGGCGCTGTATTATACTGGATGTACGAGGTATGAGGCCCTGTATTAGGCTACATTCACACAAATTACGGATCCGCAAAAAAAAGGATGATGTTCCGGATGGCATCCGTTTTTTGCAGATCTACGGTAATAATGCCTATCCTTGTCTGCAAAACTGACAAAAATAGGACTGGACATACAGATGCGGACAGCACACAGTGTTCATTGAAGTGAATGGGTCCGCATCTGAGCCGCAAAACATGCAGGTTGGAGGCTGCAAAAACAACTGTCATGTGAATGTAGCCTTACCCTGTATGTTCTGTAGTGATACACGTAATGTTAGGAGGGAAAAGGTTAGGGTGAGAATTTGGCATGGGGGAGTGCTTCAATTTTGACTTGGCCGGCAGAAAAGCTAGGTGCACCAGTGCCGAGGGAAGGGGGGGGGGCAAGCTGAACTCTTGCACCAGGGCCCATGAGCCTTTAGCTACGCCCCTGGTCAGCATGATAGGACAATTTCCTAGAGTAGCTGCTAGTTTGTTCTAGCAATTGGCCTAGGTTTCAGAGGTCAGACCTGTACCTACCCATTTGACATTAGAGGGGTTGTCCGGGCTTTTACTACTGATGACCTATCCTCAGGATAGGTCATCAATATCAGATAGGCAGGAGTCTGACACCCGGCACCCCCACCAATCAGCTGTAACGGGAGGCTGTTTGCTGCTGTATGTCTATGGAACAGTAGCAGCGGACAGGAAGAGAGACGGGAGATGCATGTCCACACTGCGCGTGCCGTCTCCTCATACAGCTCATCGGTGGGGTGCCGGGTTTCAGACCCCCGGTGATCTGATATTGATGACCAATCTTCAGGATAGGTCATTAATATTAAAAGTCTGGAGAACCCATTTAAAGGGTTTTGAAGAACCCACAACAATTTTGTTGAATACCAGGAACCAAAAATTGAAATCCTGATCAATTCCCTTCTGTTAGTCCTATGGTCATGGCATCTTCTGTTTCTGGACCTAGCTCAGCTACATCTGTGTGTGTATATATATATAATGGACTCTATTCAATTGCACATTTTTTTACAAGAATTACATTCATCACATACTTGTGTGCCTCACATGCTGTTATCCATCACTCACTGTTAAATTGGAGTCTGTGTAATTGTCCAACCCCTACACAGCCACAAATCTCCTGCCTTGTTAATTAGGTTTCATGCTGTGCTGCTGCCTCCACTACAGCCGCTACTACTACCCCTGCACAGCTGCACATCTCCTGTGTTATGAGCAGTGAGTGAGGATCCACTGTTTGAAGTAACGGGTCTCACTTTGGCCTATCTCTAAGGGCATTAACCTGCCAATCCCCTGGATTTCACCCTTTAACCCCTATACAGGGATCTGGTCTTCATTGCAGGAGAGCCACCAAGCTGCTACCTCTTGAGATAGTCCCAGTCAGTGTTGGATTGGGGTACTCAGGGTCCATCTGTAGTGTTCATTCTAGGGGCCCCCTGTACATACTACATACATGCAAATATTACCTGCTCACACAGTAGCAGCAGCAACAATATGCTACAAAAGGATTGAAAATGGGGGTCTCTCTTGCAAATTCAAGAAGGCAGGTCTCTATGAAATAAGGATACTGGCTGGCCTGACGCAGTACCTAGAAGTCATCTCAGCCACTTGATGCATCTCTAATACTAAACTGGGTACTTTGTTAAATAATCTATACAGTTTTTCTTGTTTTGTTTTGTTTTTTAATATGAACATAGAGCTGGTTGAGATTCTGTATGCTGTCTATCTATATGTACTCCAGTCAGCCTAGGACTAGGGCCCACCTCTGTGGGCCACTCCAAATCAGGTCCCATGGTAGCTGGTGGCTGACCTATAGGGGGTCAGAGACACTGGTGCAAAGCACCGAGGAGACAGGCAATGTTCATAGTCAGAATACAGGCTGAGATCTGGCTGCATACAAACGTATCCAAGAAACAAGTCCAAGGGCAGACAGCAGTGGAGCAATACAAGAATTAGGCTGAGGTCGGGGCAGGTAGCAGGGAATCAGAGACAGTTGTCATGCAAAAGTTTGGTACATGAGCAGTTAGACAGAAAAATATGCTTTCACTTGTAAGATAGAAATTATAAACCGAAAGTGCAGTCACCCTCTCACTGAGAGGGTGCCTTAAATACCCAGAGACCAACAACTATAGGCTGGGGAATAATTTGGATATGCCCGTGTTGGCCCTTTAAATGGCCGAGCCCTAAGAGACAGGCCAGGAGGCCTAATACAGCATGCATGGACCGCAGCCTTCTGAAGATGCCAGTGATTGGGCCCTCTGCTGGTCAGGGAGGGAAGCAGTAGTCATCATTGTGAGTAGTGTGGGGCCAATGCCCACCAGGAGAAGCGGGGCAGCAGTGGGCATGGGAGACCAGTGTTACATCTTGCTTTATACTTCAGGTTGCCGGTGCCATTACTACTGCCACTAATGCATACCTCCCAAGTGTCCCTCTTTTGGAGGGACAGTCCCTCTTTTTGACCCAAGTCCCTCTGTCCCTTTTTGATGCTTAAATGTCCCTCTTTTTGACCTGGAGAATTAATGCATAAATGTGCATTAATACATTTACAAAATTTCTCCTTACCAAACTATCTGTATGGTTTCTACCTGTATATTAGACTATAACTTCATTATTTGGACCTTAAAATATCTATAATCTGATGATTTATGAGCTAATATTTCTATAGACATTGAAGCGCAAGAAAAAAAAAGGCCACAGGGGCTCCAGTAATTATGATTTGGGCGGAGTTAGAGGCGTGGCCTAGTATAAAAAAACTGCCGTAATGCGCGCCACACATGTTGTCCCTCTTTGCAATTTTCAAAAGTTGGGAGGTATGCTAATGTAATGTGGCAGCAATAGTTCTGATCCACTATATTGTTTACTATATCTCGAGGAGGTACTGTAGGGTGGTTGAAGTTTATCTGAGCCATGGTGTCCAAGCGCCTGAGATTCCAGGCCGTTTCCAGTATAGGACTACTGTACTATCAATATGGTCCCTGGAGGTTCATCTACGCTTCTAATTGCGCCCTCTCCATGATAAGGGCAAGGATTAGTATTTCCATTGAAGATCTTGTAGGGATAAATCTGTGACCTTTTTGTAAAACTTTGCTGAGGAAGTATTATGCAGATGCATCATGTTTTGCGAAAATGCAAACATTATTGATATCAGAATAACAATCTGACCTTCAATAACGGAGAGAAGGGACCATTTATCTTCAGGTTGCCCTCGTATATTTCTAATGCCTGCCTAGCGTTATTAACCACACTATAAAATATATGCTAATGCTGATGATGAAGTCAGTTAACAAAGCCGCCTGGACGAGCAATGCAACTGTAATTAATCATAATAATTACTCTGAGTACTTTAGAGGCCACCTCCACCGGGACATGGAGAAGATATGATCAGGAAATGTCAACATGCCCCGTTTACAACAATCCTGTCGCATAGTAAGTATGTGGCGCAAAGCTGCAGAATACAGAGCAGTCGAGGAAATATCACAATGACATTGAGAGTCACCGATGACCCATGGGAGCTTGGAGATCTTTCCTCTGTAAAATATTCTGTACTAATAAGCAGCAGGACGTTGGCCTTGGTACCATCTTTGTGCCTACGCTACCATGACTGGCAAATCAGCCGCCACATTTAACTATAGAAATCAAAATCTAAAAAACTTAGTTCTATGTCTGGACATAGAGAAAACCTCTCTTGAAAGCTGGGCTTGCAGCACACTTCTGACACCCTTGGTTCCTAAAGTTCACCATCATAGTTGGATAGTTGCCAACAATCCCGGCAAATTTGGGTCGTCCTGGACCAAAAATGGGCAGGGCTGATGTAAGCCCCACCCAGAAGTGGGCATTCCTGACAGGCTTAGGTGTTCCTAGAGTGGAGTTTAAAAGCCCCAATTATGTAGTTGTCAGAAGAACGTTAATTTAATTGTCCTGTAGCCTCTTCCCCTCCAGTTTCAAGCACTCTTGTTCATGGTACATATTACCCACTTCCTTCTACTTTCCCTTTCACACATGTGTAGCATCAAATTCAGGACCAGCCAGTCACAATACCATATAATATGCTCTGACAACTCTGACAACTTCTCTCTTGGTGCTTATAAGCCATTAACTGTGTCCCCTTCTTTATGCATTAAAGAGTTATATGGAAGTCATTGAGTAGTCGGTAGTAAGTTGTTGGGGCCCCCTCTATAAGACAGAGCGAAGAGTTTCTACAAAAAGCAGCTCTCACTCTGGTTGGCCTGGCCAACCATATATTACATGCAGAGGTGTACAAAGATCTCACAGGGACCTAATGCAAAACTTACTATGGGCCACCCCAACCTACCCAGTTTCCAATGTGTGCATCAAACACCTCCAGGCAACTTGGAATGTAAAGTGTGACTCCCAGATTTCTGTTGAATTGCCATCCACCTCACCAACGTTATTCGACTTCTGTCAGAAAACCATATTTCTCAATGTATTTACTTCAACAACTGA
>ONZH01005693.1:0-35717 GCA_900303285.1 Rhinella marina
CCCGATTTCACCCAAGGAAGGCGCTGGCGAAACAGTCGGGAATATTCTGACAGGAAATTTCACCCCAAATCCAAAGAGGACTAACCGCGAGTCTCTTGGGACGTTTCCCGCGGAGTTATGGCGTCGGGAACCTGGGCAACCCTAACCCCTAAAATCGAGCTCTAAAAATGGCCATCCTCCATTTTGGGGCCCGATTTCACCCCAAGGAAGGCCGCTGGCGAAACAGTCGGGAATATTCTGACAGGAAATTTCACCCCGAATCCAAAGAGACCAACCGCGAGTCTCTGGGACATTTCCCCGCGGAGTTATGGCGTCGGGAACCTGGGCAACCCTAACCCTAAAATCGAGCTCTAAAAATGGCCATCCTCCATTTTGAGGCCCGATTTCACCCCCAAGGAAGGCCGCTGGCGAAACAGTCGGGAATATTCTGACAGGAAATTTCACCCCGATCCAAAGAGACCAACCGCGTGTCTCTGGGACGTTTCCCGCGGAGTTATGGGGTCGTTAATCTGGGCAACCCACTAAATCGAGCTCTAAAAATGGCCATCCTCCATTTTGGGGCCCGATTTCACCCCAAGGAAGGCCGCTGGCGAAACAGTCGGGAATATTCTGACAGGAAATTCACCCCGAATCCAAAGAGACCAACCGCGAGTCTCTGGGACGTTTCCCCGCGGAGTTATGGGGTCGGGAACCTTGGCAACCCCTAACCTAAAATCGAGCTCTAAAAAATGGCCATCTCCATTTGGGGCCCGATTTCACCCCCAAGGAAGGCCGCTGGCGAAACAGTCGGGAATATTCTGACAGAAATTTCACCCCAATCCAATGAGTCTAACCGCGAGTCTCTGGGACATTTCCCCGCGGAGTTATGGCGTCGGGAAACCTGGGCAACCCTAACCCCTAAAATCGAGCTCTAAAAAATGGCCATCCTCCATTTGGGGCCCGATTTCACCCCAAGGAAGGCCGCTGGCGAAACAGTCGGGAATATTCTGACAGGAAATTTCACCCCAAATCCAAGAGACCAACGCGAGTCTCTGGACGTTTCCCGCGGAGTTATGGTGTCGGGAACCTGGGCAACCCTAACCCCTAAAAATCGAGCTCTAAAAAATGGCCATCCTCCATTTTGGGGCCCGATTTCACCCCAAGGAAGGCCGCTGGCGAAATAGTCGGGAATATTCTGACAGGAAATTTCACCCCGAATCCAAGGAGACCAACCGCGAGTCTCTGGGACGTTTCCCCGCGGAGTTATGGCGTCGGGAACCTGGGCAACCCTAACCCCTAAAATCGAGCTCTAAAAATGGCCATCCTCCATTTTGGGGCCCGATTTCACCCCCAAGGAAGGCCGCTGGCGAAACAGTCGGGAATATTCTGACAGGAAATTTCACCCCGAATCCAAGGAGACCAACCGCGAGTCTCTGGGACGTTTCCCCGCGGAGTTATGGCGTCGGGAACCTGGGCAACCCTAACCCCTAAAATCGAGCTCTAAAAATGGCCATCCTCCATTTTGGGGCCCGATTTCACCCCCAAGGAAGGCCGCTGGCGAAACAGTCGGGAATATTCTGACAGGAAATTTCACCCCGAATCCAAAGAGACCAACCGCGAGTCTCTGGGACGTTTCCCCGCGGAGTTATGGCGTCGGGAACCTGGGCAACCCTAACCCCTAAAATCGAGCTCTAAAAATGGCCATCCTCCATTTTGGGGCCCGATTTCACCCCCAAGGAAGGCCGCTGGCGAAACAGTCGGGAATATTCTGACAGGAAATTTCACCCCAAATCCAATGAGTCTAACCGCGAGTCTCTGGGACATTTCCCCGCGGAGTTATGGCGTCGGGAACCTGGGCAACCCTAACCCTAACCCTAATCCGAACCCCTAAAATCCAAAAATGGCCATCCTCCATTTTGGGGCCCGATTTCACCCCAAGGAAGGCCGCTGGCGAAACAGTCGGAATATTCTGACAGGAAATTTCACCCCGAATCCAAAGAGACCAACCGCGAGTCTCTGGGACGTTTCCCCGCGGAGTTATGGGGTCGGTAATCTGGGCAACCTAACCCCAAAAATCGAGCTCTAAAAATGGCCATCCTCCATTTTGGGGCCCGATTTCACCCCCAAGGAAGGCCGCTGGCGAAACAGTCGGGAATATTCTGACAGGAAATTTCACCCCAAATCCAATGAGTCTAACCGCGAGTCTCTGGGACATTTCCCCGCGGAGTTATGGCGTCGGGAACCTGGGCAACCCTAACCCCTAAAATCGAGCTCTAAAAATGGCCATCCTCCATTTTGGGGCCCGATTTCACCCCCAAGGAAGGCCGCTGGCGAAACAGTCGGGAATATTCTGACAGGAAATTTCACCCCAAATCCAATGAGTCTAACCGCGAGTCTCTGGGACATTTCCCCGCGGAGTTATGGCGTCGGGAACCTGGGCAACCCTAACCCCTAAAATCGAGCTCTAAAAATGGCCATCCTCCATTTTGGGGCCCGATTTCACCCCCAAGGAAGGCCGCTGGCGAAAAAGTCGGGAATATTCTGACAGGAAATTTCACCCCAAATCCAATGAGTCCAACCGCGAGTCTCTGGGACATTTCCCCGCGGAGTTATGGCGTCGGGAACCTGGGCAACCCTAACCCCTAAAATCGAGCTCTAAAAATGGCCATCCTCCATTTTGGGGCCCGATTTCACCCCCAAGGAAGGCCGCTGGCGAAACAGTCGGGAATATTCTGACAGGAAATTTCACCCCGAATCCAAAGAGACCAACCGCGAGTCTCTGGGACGTTTCCCCGCGGAGTTATGGGTCGGGAACCTGGGCAACCCTAACCCTAAAATCGAGCTCTAAAAATGGCCATCCTCCATTTTGGGGCCCGATTTCACCCCCAAGGAAGGCCGCTGGCGAAACAGTCGGGAATATTCTGACAGGAAATTTCACCCCAAATCCAATGAGTCTAACCGCGAGTCTCTGGGACATTTCCCCGCGGAGTTATGGCGTCGGGAACCTGGGCAACCCTAACCCCTAAAATCGAGCTCTAAAAATGGCCATCCTCCATTTTGGGGCCCGATTTCACCCCCAAGGAAGGCCGCTGGCGAAACAGTCGGGAATATTCTGACAGGAAATTTCACCCCGAATCCAAAGAGACCAACCGCGAGTCTCTGGGACGTTTCCCCGCGGAGTTATGGGGTCGTTAATCTGGGCAACCCCAAAAAATCGAGCCTAAAAATGGCCATCCTCCATTTGGGGCCCGATTTCACCCCCAAGGAAGGCCGCTGGCGAAACAGTCGGGAATATTCTGACAGGAAATTTCACCCCGAATCCAAGGAGACCAACCGCGAGTCTCTGGGACGTTTCCCCGCGGAGTTATGGCGTCGGGAACCTGGGCAACCCTAACCCCTAAAATCGAGCTCTAAAAATGGCCATCCTCCATTTTGGGGCCCGATTTCACCCCCAAGGAAGGCCGCTGGCGAAACAGTCGGGAATATTCTGACAGGAAATTTCACCCCAAATCCAATGAGTCTAACCGCGAGTCTCTGGGACATTTCCCCGCGGAGTTATGGCGTCGGGAACCTGGGCAACCCTAACCCCTAAAATCGAGCTCTAAAAATGGCCATCCTCCATTTTGGGGCCCGATTTCACCCCCAAGGAAGGCCGCTGGCGAAACAGTCGGGAATATTCTGACAGGAAATTTCACCCCGAATCCAAAGAGACCAACCGCGAGTCTCTGGGACGTTTCCCCGCGGAGTTATGGGGTCGTTAATCTGGGCAACAACCAAAAAAATCGAGCTCCAAAAATGGCCCTCCTCGAATTTGGGGCCCGATTTCACCCCCAAGGAAGGCCGCTGGCGAAACAATCGGGAATATTCTGACAGGAAATTTTACCCCGAATCCAAAGAGACCAACCGCGAGTCTCTGGGACGTTTCCCCGCGGAGTTATGGCGTCGGGAACCTGGGCAACCCTAACCCCTAAAATCGAGCTCTAAAAATGGCCATCCTCCATTTTGGGGCCCGATTTCACCCCAAGGAAGGCCGCTGGCGAAACAGTCGGGAATATTCTGACAGGAAATTTCACCCCGAATCCAAAGAGACCAACCGCGAGTCTCTGGACCGTTTCCCCGCGGAGTTATGGGGTCGTTAATCTGGGCAACCCAAAAAAAATCGAGCTCCAAAAATGGCCATCCTCCATTTTGGGGCCCGATTTCACCCCCAAGGAAGGCCGGCTGGCGAAACAGTCGGGAATATTCTGACAGGAAATTTCACCCCGAATCCAAAGAGACCAACCGCGAGTCTCTGGGACGTTTCCCCGCGGAGTTATGGGGTCGTTAATCTGGGCAACCCCCAAAAAATCGAGCTCCAAAAATGGCCATCCTCCATTTTGGGGCCCGATTTCACCCCCAAGGAAGGCCGCTGGCGAAACAGTCGGGAATATTCTGACAGGAAATTTCACCCCAAATCCAATGAGTCTAACCGCGAGTCTCTGGGACATTTCCCCGCGGAGTTATGGCGTCGGGAACCTGGGCAACCCTAACCCTAACCCTAATCGAGCTCTAAAAATGGCCATCCTCCATTTTGGGGCCCGATTTCACCCCAAGGAAGGCCGCTGGCGAAACAGTCGGGAATATTCTGACAGGAAATTTCACCCCGAATCCAAAAGACCAACCGCGAGTCTCTGGGACGTTTCCCCGCGGAGTTATGGGGTCGTTAATCTGGGCAACCCCAAAAAAATCGAGCTAGAAAAATGGCCATCCTCCATTTTGGGGCCCGATTTCACCCCCAAGGAAGGCCGCTGGCGAAACAGTCGGGAATATTCTGACAGGAAATTTCACCCCGAATCCAAGGAGACCAACCGCGAGTCTCTGGGACGTTTCCCCGCGGAGTTATGGCGTCGGGAACCTGGGCAACCCTAACCCCTAAAATCGAGCTCTAAAAATGGCCATCCTCCATTTTGGGGCCCGATTTCACCCCCAAGGAAGGCCGCTGGCGAAACAGTCGGGAATATTCTGACAGGAAATTTCACCCCGAATCCAAGAGACCAACCGCGAGTCTCTGGGACGTTTCCCCGCGGAGTTATGGCGTCGGGAACCTGGGCAACCCTAACCCCTAAAATCGAGCTCTAAAAATGGCCATCCTCCATTTTGGGGCCCGATTTCACCCCCAAGGAAGGCCGCTGGCGAAACAGTCGGGAATATTCTGACAGGAAATTTCACCCCAAATCCAATGAGTCTAACCGCGAGTCTCTGGGACATTTCCCCGCGGAGTTATGGCGTCGGGAACCTGGGCAACCCTAACCCCTAAAATCGAGCTCTAAAAATGGCCATCCTCCATTTTGGGGCCCGATTTCACCCCAAGGAAGGCCGCTGGCGAAACAGTCGGGAATATTCTGACAGGAAATTTCACCCCGAATCCAAAGAGACCAACCGCGAGTCTCTGGGACGTTTCCCCGCGGAGTTATGGGGTCGTTAATCTGGGCAACCCCCAAAAAATCGAGCTAGAAAAATGGCCCTCCTCGATTTTGGGGCCCGATTTCACCCACAAGGAAGGCCGCTGGCGAAACAGTCGGGAATATTCTGACAGGAAATTTCACCCCGAATCCAAGAGACCAACCGCGAGTCTCTGGGACGTTTCCCCGCGGAGTTATGGCGTCGGGAACCTGGGCAACCCTAACCCTAAATCCGAGCCTAAATCAAAAATGGCCATCCTCCATTTTGGGGCCCGATTTCACCCCAAGGAAGGCCGCTGGCGAAAATGTCGGGAATATTCTGACAGGAAATTTCACCCCAAATCCAATGAGTCTAACCGCGAGTCTCTGGGACATTTCCCCGCGGAGTTATGGCGTCGGGAACCTGGGCAACCCTAACCCCTAAAATCGAGCTCTAAAAATGGCCATCCTCCATTTTGGGGCCCGATTTCACCCCCAAGGAAGGCCGCTGGCGAAACAGTCGGGAATATTCTGACAGGAAATTTCACCCCGAATCCAAAGAGACCAACCGCTGTCTCTGGGACGTTTCCCCGCGGAGTTATGGCGTCGTTAATCTGGGCAACCCCAACCAAAATCGAGCTAGAAAATGGCCATCCTCGATTTTGGGGCCCGATTTCACCCCCAAGGAAGGCCGCTGGCGAAACAGTCGGGAATATTCTGACAGGAAATTTCACCCCTAAATCCAAAGAGACCAACCGCGAGTCTCTGGGACGTTTCCCCGCGGAGTTATGGGGTCGTTAATCTGGACAACCCCCAAAAAATCGAGCTAGAAAAATGGCCCTCCTCGACTTTGGGGCCCGATTTCACCCCCAAGGAAGGCCGCTGGCGAAACAGTCGGGAGTATTCTGACAGGAAATTTCACCCCAAATCCAAGAGACTAACCGCGAGTCTCTGGGACATTTCCCCGCGGAGTTATGGCGTCGGGAACCTGGGCAACCCTAACCCCTAAAATCGAGCTCTAAAAATGGCCATCCTCCATTTTGGGGCCCGATTTCACCCCCAAGGAAGGCCGCTGGCGAAACAGTCGGGAATATTCTGACAGGAAATTTCACCCCGAATCCAAAGAGACCAACCGCGAGTCTCTGGGACGTTTCCCCGCGGAGTTATGGGGTCGGTAATCTGGGCAACCCAACCAAAAAATCGAGCTAGAAAAATGGCCCTCCTCGACTTTGGGGCCCGATTTCACCCACAAGGAAGGCCGCTGGCGAAACAGTCGGGAGTATTCTGACAGAAAATTTCACCCCAAATCCAAGGAGACCAACCGCTAGTCTCTGGGATGTTTCCCCGCGGAGTTATGGCGTCGGGAACCTGGGCAACCCTAACCCCTAAAATCGAGCTCTATAAATGGCCATCCTCCATTTTGGGGCCCGATTTCACCCCCAAGGAAGGCCGCTGGCGAAACAGTCGGGAATATTCTGACAGGAAATTTCACCCCGAATCCAAAGAGACCAACCGCGAGTCTCTGGGACGTTTCCCCGCGGAGTTATGGGGTCGTTAATCTGGGCAACCCCAAAAAAATCGAGCTCCAAAAATGGCCATCCTCCATTTTGGGGCCCGATTTCACCCCCAAGGAAGGCCGCTGGCGAAACAGTCGGGAATATTCTGACAGGAAATTTCACCCCGAATCCAAAGAGACCAACCGCGAGTCTCTGGGACGTTTCCCCGCGGAGTTATGGGGTCGGTAATCTGGGCAACCCTAACCCAAAAATCGAGCTCTAAAAATGGCCATCCTCCATTTTGGGGCCCGATTTCACCCCCAAGGAAGGCCGCTGGCGAAACAGTCGGGAATATTCTGACAGGAAATTTCACCCCGAATCCAAGGAGACCAACCGCGAGTCTCTGGGACGTTTCCCCGCGGAGTTATGGCGTCGGGAACCTGGGCAACCCTAAACCCTAAAATCGAGCTCTAAAAATGGCCATCCTCCATTTTGGGGCCCGATTTCACCCCCAAGGAAGGCCGCTGGCGAAACAGTCGGGAATATTCTGACAGGAAATTTCACCCCGAATCCAAAGAGACCAACCGCGAGTCTCTGGGACGTTTCCCCGCGGAGTTATGGCGTCGTGAACCTGGGCAACCCTAACCCTAAAAATCGAGCTCCAAAAATGGCCATCCTCCATTTTGGGGCCCGATTTCACCCCCAAGGAAGGCGGCTGGCGAAACAGTCGGGAATATTCTGACAGGAAATTTCACCCCGAATCCAAAGAGACCAACCGCGAGTCTCTGGGACGTTTCCCCGCGGAGTTATGGGGTCGTTAATCTGGGCAACCCCCAAAAAATCGAGCTAGAAAAATGGCCCTCCTCGACTTTGGGGCCCGATTTCACCCACAAGGAAGGCCGCTGGCGAAACAGTCGGGAATATTCTGACAGGAAATTTCACCCCGAATCCAAGAGACCAACCGCGAGTCTCTGGGACGTTTCCCCGCGGAGTTATGGCGTCGGGAACCTGGGCAACCCTAACCCCTAAAATCGAGCTCTATAAATGGCCATCCTCCATTTTGGGGCCCGATTTCACCCCCAAGGAAGGCGGCTGGCGAAACAGTCGGGAATATTCTGACAGGAAATTTCACCCCGAATCC
Source organism: Rhinella marina (assembly GCA_900303285.1). Classification (NCBI taxonomy): domain Eukaryota; kingdom Metazoa; phylum Chordata; class Amphibia; order Anura; family Bufonidae; genus Rhinella; species Rhinella marina. The sequence continues at coordinate 8,037 of ONZH01005693.1, forward strand.
AAAGAGACCAACCGCGAGTCTCTGGGACGTTTCCCCGCGGAGTTATGGGGTCGTTAATCTGGGCAACCCCAAAAAAATCGAGCTAGAAAAATGGCCCTCCTCGATTTTGGGGCCCGATTTCACCCCCAAGGAAGGCCGCTGGCGAAACAGTCGGGAATATTCTGACAGGAAATTTCACCCCGAATCCAAAGAGACCAACCGCGAGTCTCTGGGACGTTTCCCCGCGGAGTTATGGGGTCGGTAATCTGGGCAACCCTAACCCTAAAATCGAGCTCCAAAAAATGGCCCTCCTCGATTTGGGGCCCGATTTCACCCCCAAGGAAGGCCGCTGGCGAAACAGTCGGGAATATTCTGACAGGAAATTTCACCCCAAATCCAAGGAGTCTAACCGCGAGTCTCTGGGACATTTCCCCGCGGAGTTATGGCGTCGGGAACCTGGGCAACCCTAACCCCTAAAATCGAGCTCTAAAAATGGCCATCCTCCATTTTGGGGCCCGATTTCACCCCCAAGGAAGGCCGCTGGCGAAACAGTCGGGAATATTCTGACAGGAAATTTCACCCCAAATCCAAAGAGACCAACCGCGAGTCTCTGGGACATTTCCCCGCGGAGTTATGGCGTCGGGAACCTGGGCAACCCTAACCCCTAAAATCGAGCTCTAAAAATGGCCATCCTCCATTTTGGGGCCCGATTTCACCCCCAAGGAAGGCCGCTGGCGAAACAGTCGGGAATATTCTGACAGGAAATTTCACCCCGAATCCAAAGAGACCAACCGCGAGTCTCTGGACGTTTCCCCGCGGAGTTATGGCGTCGGGAACCTGGGCAACCTTAACCCCTAAAATCGAGCTCTAAAAATGGCCATCCTCCATTTTGGGGCCCGATTTCACCCCAAGGAAGGCCGCTGGCGAAACAGTCGGGAATATTCTGACAGGAAATTTCACCCCGAATCCAAAGAGACCAACCGCGAGTCTCTGGGACGTTTCCCCGCGGAGTTATGGGGTCGTTAATCTGGGCAACCCAAAAAAATCGAGCTCCAAAAATGGCCATCCTCCATTTTGGGGCCCGATTTCACCCCCAAGGAAGGCGGCTGGCGAAACAGTCGGGAATATTCTGACAGGAAATTTCACCCCGAATCCAAAGAGACCAACCGCGAGTCTCTGGGACGTTTCCCCGCGGAGTTATGGGGTCGTTAATCTGGGCAACCCAAAAAAAATCGAGCTCCAAAAATGGCCATCCTCCATTTTGGGGCCCGATTTCACCCCCAAGGAAGGCGGCTGGCGAAACAGTCGGGAATATTCTGACAGGAAATTTCACCCCAAATCCAATGAGTCTAACCGCGAGTCTCTGGGACATTTCCCCACGGAGTTATGGCGTCGGGAACCTGGGCAACCCTAAACCCTAAAATCGAGCTCTAAAAATAGCCATCCTCCATTTTGGGGCCCGATTTATCCCCCAAGGAAGGCCGCTGGCGAAACAGTCTGGAATATTCTGACAGGAAATTTCACCCCGAATCCAAGAGACCAACCGCGAGTCTCTGGGACGTTTCCCCGCGGAGTTATGGGGTCGTTAATCTGGGCAACCCCAAAAAAAAATCGAGCTAGAAAAATGGCCCTCCTCGACTTTAGGGCCCGATTTCACCCACAAGGAAGGCCGCTGGCGAAACAGTCGGGAATATTCTGACAGGAAATTTCACCCCAAATCCAAGAGACCAACCGCGAGTCTCTGGGACGTTTCCCCGCGGAGTTATGGCGTCGGGAACCTTGGCAACCCTAACCCCTAAAATCGAGCTCTAAAAATGGCCATCCTCCATTTTGGGGCCCGATTTCACCCCCAAGGAAGGCTGCTGGCGAAACAGTCGGGAATATTCTGACAGGAAATTTCACCCCAAATCCAATGAGTCTAACCGCGAGTCTCTGGGACATTTCCCCGCGGAGTTATGGCGTCGGGAACCTGGGCAACCCTAACCCCTAAAATCGAGCTCTAAAAATGGCCATCCTCCATTTTGGGGTCCGATTTCACCCCCAAGGAAGGCCGCTGGCGAAACAGTCGGGAATATTCTGACAGGAAATTTCACCCCGAATCCAAAGAGACCAACCGCTTGTCTCTGGGACGTTTCCCCGCGGAGTTATGGGGTCGTTAATCTGGGCAACACCCAAAAAATCGAGCTAGAAAAATGGCCCTCCTCGATTTTGGGGCCCGATTTCACCCACAAGGAAGGCCGCTGGCGAAACAGTCGGGAATATTCTGACAGGAAATTTCACCCCGAATCCAAAGAGACCAACCGCGAGTCTCTGGGACGTTTCCCCGCGGAGTTATGGTGTCGGGAACCTAGGCAACCCTAACCCTAATCCGAACCCCTAAAATCCAAAAATGGCCATCCTCCAGTTTGGGGCCCGATTTCACCTCTAAGGAAGGCCGCTGGCGAAAAAGCCGGGAATATTCTGACAGGAAATTTCACCCCAAATCCAATGAGTCTAACCGCGAGTCTCTGGGACATTTCCCCGCGGAGTTATGGCGTCGGGAACCTGGGCAACCCTAACCCCTAAAATCGAGCTCTAAAAATGGCCATCCTCCATTTTGGGGTCCGATTTCACCCCCAAGGAAGGCCGCTGGCGAAACAGTCGGGAATATTCTGACAGGAAATTTCACCCCGAATCCAAAGAGACCAACCGCTTGTCTCTGGGACGTTTCCCCGCGGAGTTATGGCGTCGGGAACCTGGGCAACCCTAACCCCTAAAATCGAGCTCTAAAAATGGCCCTCCTCGATTTTGGGGCCCGATTTCACCCACAAGGAAGGCCGCTGGCGAAACAGTCGGGAATATTCTGACAGGAAATTTCACCCCAAATCCAAAGAGACCAACCGCGAGTCTCTGGGACGTTTCCCCGCGGAGTTATGGGGTCGTTAATCTGGGCAACCCCCAAAAAATCGAGCTAGAAAAATGGCCCTCCTCGACTTTGGGGCCCGATTTCACCCCCAAGGAAGGCCGCTGGCGAAACAGTCAGGAGTATTCTGACAGGAAATTTAACCCCAAATCCAATGAGTCTAACCGCGAGTCTCTGGGACATTTCCCCGCGGAGTTATGGCGTCGGGAACCTGGGCAACCCTAAACCCTAAAATCGAGCTCTAAAAATGGCCATCCTCCATTTTGGGGCCCGATTTCACCCCCAAGGAAGGCCGCTGGCGAAACAGTCGGGAATATTCTGACAGGAAATTTCACCCCGAATCCAAAGAGACCAACCGCGAGTCTCTGGGACGTTTCCCCGCGGAGTTATGGTGTCGGGAACCTGGGCAACCCTAACCCCTAAAATCGAGCTCTAAAAATGGCCATCCTCCATTTTGGGGCCCGATTTCACCCCAAGGAAGGCTGCTGGCGAAACAGTCGGGAATATTCTGACAGGAAATTTCACCCCAAATCCAATGAGTCTAACCGCGAGTCTCTGGGACATTTCCCCGCGGAGTTATGGCGTCGGGAACCTGGGCAACCCTAACCCCTAAAATCGAGCTCTAAAAATGGCCATCCTCCATTTTGGGGCCCGATTTCACCCCCAAGGAAGGCCGCTGGCGAAACAGTCGGGAATATTCTGACAGGAAATTTCACCCCGAATCCAAAGAGACCAACCGCTTGTCTCTGGGACGTTTCCCCGCGGAGTTATGGGGTCGTTAATCTGGGCAACCCCCAAAAAATCGAGCTAGAAAAATGGCCCTCCTCGATTTTGGGGCCCGATTTCACCCACAAGGAAGGCCGCTGGCGAAACAGTCGGGAATATTCTGACAGGAAATTTCACCCCGAATCCAAAGAGACCAACCGCGAGTCTCTGGGACGTTTCCCCGCGGAGTTATGGTGTCGGGAACCTAGGCAACCCTAACCCTAATCCGAACCCCTAAAATCCAAAAATGGCCATCCTCCAGTTTGGGGCCCGATTTCACCTCTAAGGAAGGCCGCTGGCGAAACAGTCGGGAATATTCTGACAGGAAATTTCACCCCAAATCCAATGAGTCTAACCGCGAGTCTCTGGGACATTTCCCCGCGGAGTTATGGCGTCGGGAACCTGGGCAACCCTAACCCCTAAAATCGAGCTCTAAAAATGGCCATCCTCCATTTTGGGGTCCGATTTCACCCCCAAGGAAGGCCGCTGGCGAAACAGTCGGGAATATTCTGACAGGAAATTTCACCCCGAATCCAAAGAGACCAACCGCTTGTCTCTGGGACGTTTCCCCGCGGAGTTATGGGGTCGTTAATCTGGGCAACCCCCAAAAAATCGAGCTAGAAAAATGGCCCTCCTCGATTTTGGGGCCCGATTTCACCCACAAGGAAGGCCGCTGGCGAAACAGTCGGGAATATTCTGACAGGAAATTTCACCCCGAATCCAAAGAGACCAACCGCGAGTCTCTGGGACGTTTCCCCGCGGAGTTATGGTGTCGGGAACCTAGGCAACCCTAACCCTAATCCGAACCCCTAAAATCCAAAAATGGCCATCCTCCAGTTTGGGGCCCGATTTCACCTCTAAGGAAGGCCGCTGGCGAAAAAGCCGGGAATATTCTGACAGGAAATTTCACCCCAAATCCAATGAGTCTAACCGCGAGTCTCTGGGACATTTCCCCGCGGAGTTATGGCGTCGGGAACCTGGGCAACCCTAACCCCTAAAATCGAGCTCTAAAAATGGCCATCCTCCATTTTGGGGCCCGATTTCACCCCCAAGGAAGGCCGCTGGCGAAACAGTCGGGAATATTCTGACAGGAAATTTCACCCCGAATCCAAAGAGACCAACCGCGAGTCTCTGGGACGTTTCCCCGCGGAGTTATGGCGTCGGTAATCTGGGCAACCCACCCCAAAAATCGAGCTTAAAAAATGGCCATCCTCGATTTTGGGGCCCGATTTCACCCCAAGGAAGGCCGCTGGCGAAACAGTCGGGAATATTCTGACAGGAAATTTCACCCCGAATCCTAAGAGACCAACCGCGAGTCTCTGGGACGTTTCCCCGCGGAGTTATGGTGTCGGGAACCTTGGCAACCCTAACCCTAAATCCGAGCCCTAAACCAAAATGGCCATCCTCCATTTGGGGCCCGATTTCACCCCCAAGGAAGGCCGCTGGCGAAACAGTCGGAATATTCTGACAGGAAATTTCACCCCAAATCCAATGAGTCTAACCGCGAGTCTCTGGGACATTTCCCCGCGGAGTTATGGCGTCGGGAACCTGGGCAACCCTAAACCCCTAAAATCGAGCTCTAAAAATGGCCATCCTCCATTTTGGGGCCCGATTTCACCCCCAAGGAAGGCCGCTGGCGAAACAGTCGGGAATATTCTGACAGGAAATTTCACCCCGAATCCAAGGAGACCAACCGCGAGTCTCTGGGACGTTTCCCCGCGGAGTTATGGCGTCGGTAACCTGGGCAACCCCTAACCCAAAAATCGAGCTCTAAAAATGGCCATCCTCCACTTTGGGGCCCGATTTCACCCCCAAGGAAGGCCGCTGGCGAAACAGTCGGGAATATTCTGACAGGAAATTTCACCCCGAATCCAAGGAGACCAACCGCGAGTCTCTGGGACGTTTCCCCGCGGAGTTATGGCGTCGGGAACCTTGGGCAACCCTAACCCCTAAAATCGAGCTCTAAAAATGGCCATCCTCCATTTTGGGGCCCGATTTCACCCCCAAGGAAGGCCGCTGGCGAAACAGTCGGGAATATTCTGACAGGAAATTTCACCCCGAATCCAAAGAGACCAACCGCGAGTCTCTGGGACGTTTCCCCGCGGAGTTATGGTGTCGGGAACCTAGGCAACCCTAACCCTAATCCGAACACCTAAAATCCAAAAATGGCCATCCTCCAGTTTGGGGCCCGATTTCACCTCTAAGGAAGGCGGCTGGCGAAACAGTCGGGAATATTCTGACAGGAAATTTCACCCCAAATCCAATGAGTCTGACCGCGAGTCTCTGGGACATTTCCCCACGGAGTTATGGCGTCGGGAACCTGGGCAACCCTAAACCCTAAAATCGAGCTCTAAAAATAGCCATCCTCCATTTTGGGGCCCGATTTATCCCCCAAGGAAGGCCGCTGGCGAAACAGTCTGGAATATTCTGACAGGAAATTTCACCCCGAATCCAAAGACCAACCGCGAGTCTCTGGGACGTTTCCCCGCGGAGTTATGGGGTCGTTAATCTGGGCAACCCAAACCCTAAAAATCGAGCTCTAGAAATGGCCATCCTCGATTTGGGCCCGATTTCACCCACAAGGAAGGCCGCTGGCGAAACAGTCGGGATATTCTGACAGAAATTTCACCCCAAATCCAAGGAGACCAACCGCTAGTCTCTGGGATGTTTCCCCGCGGAGTTATGGCGTCGGGAACCTTGGGCAACCCTAACCCCTAAAATCGAGCTCTAAAAATGGCCATCCTCCATTTTGGGGCCCGATTTCACCCCCAAGGAAGGCCGCTGGCGAAACAGTCGGGAATATTCTGACAGGAAATTTCACCCCGAATCCAAGGAGACCAACCGCGAGTCTCTGGGACGTTTCCCCGCGGAGTTATGGGGTCGGGAACCTGGCAACCCTAACCCTAATCCGAACACCTAAATCAAAAATGGCCATCCTCCAGTTTGGGGCCCGATTTCACCCTCTAAGGAAGGCGCTGGCGAAACAGTCGGGAATATTCTGACAGGAAATTTCACCCCAAATCCAATGAGTCTAACCGCGAGTCTCTGGGACATTTCCCCGCGGAGTTATGGCGTCGGGAACCTGGGCAACCCTAACCCTAACCCTAATCGAGCTCTAAAAATGGCCATCCTCCATTTGGGGCCCGATTTCACCCCCAAGGAAGGCCGCTGGCGAAACAGTCGGGAATATTCTGACAGGAAATTTCACCCCGAATCCAAGAGACCAACCGCGAGTCTCTGGGACGTTTCCCCGCGGAGTTATGGGGTCGGTAATCTGGGCAACCCCCAAAAAATCGAGCCTAAAAATGGCCCTCCTCCATTTTGGGGCCCGATTTCACCCCCAAGGAAGGCCGCTGGCGAAACAGTCGGGAATATTCTGACAGGAAATTTCACCCCGAATCCAAGGAGACCAACCGCGAGTCTCTGGGACGTTTCCCCGCGGAGTTATGGCGTCGGGAACTGGGCAACCCTAACCCCTAAAATCGAGCTCTAAAAATGGCCATCCTCCATTTTGGGGCCCGATTTCACCCCCAAGGAAGGCCGCTGGCGAAACAGTCGGGAATATTCTGACAGGAAATTTCACCCCGAATCCAAAGAGACCAACCGCGAGTCTCTGGGACGTTTCCCCGCGGAGTTATGGCGTCGGTAACCTGGGCAACCCAAAACCTAAAATCGAGCTCCAAAAATGGCCATCCTCCATTTTGGGGCCCGATTTCACCCCCAAGGAAGGCGGCTGGCGAAACAGTCGGGAATATTCTGACAGGAAATTTCACCCCGAATCCAAAGAGACCAACCGCGAGTCTCTGGGACGTTTCCCCGCGGAGTTATGGGGTCGTTAATCTGGGCAACCCCCAAAAAATCGAGCTAGAAAAATGGCCCTCCTCGACTTTGGGGCCCGATTTCACCCCACAAGGAAGGCCGCTGGCGAAACAGTCGGGAGTATTCTGACAGAAAATTTCACCCCAAATCCAAGGAGACCAACCGCTAGTCTCTGGGATGTTTCCCCGCGGAGTTATGGCGTCGGGAACCTGGGCAACCCCCAAAAAATCGAGCTCCAAAATGGCCATCCTCTATTTTGGGGCCCGATTTCACCCAAGGAAGGCCGCTGGCGAAAACAGTCGGGAATATTCTGACAGGAAATTTTCACCCCGAATCCAAAGAGACCAACCGCGAGTCTCTGGGACGTTTCCCAGCGGAGTTATGGAGTCGTTAACTGGGCAACCCCCAAAAAAAATCGAGCTCCAAAAATGGCCATCCTCTATTTGGGGCCAGATTTCACCCCCAAGGAAGGCCGCTGGCGAAACAGTCGGGAATATTCTGACAGGAAATTTCACCCCGAATCTAAAGAGTCCAACCATGATTTTCTGGGACGTTTCCCAGCGGAGTTATGAAGTCGTTAATCTGGGCAACCCCCAAAAAAAAAAATCGAGCTCCAAAAATGGCCCTCCTCGACTTTGGGGCCGATTTCACCCCCAAGGAAGGCGGCTGGAGAAACAGTCGGGAATATTCTGACACGAAATTTCACCCCAAATCCAAAGAGACCGTCCTCGAGCTTATAGCACCTTTCCCGGCGGAGTTATGTTGTCGGGAACCTCAACAAAACCAGGCCTAAGCATCCTAAATTTCCATTATGCACCCCCATTTCGGTCTCAAGGAAAGGCGTTGGCACAAAGAGCGGGCAAATTCTGCCAGGAAACCTCACCCCGAATCCGACGAGACCACCCGCGAGCTTCTAGCACCTTTCCCCGCGGAGTTATGGTGTCAGGAACCGGTTCAAGCAGGCCAACCGCTAGGCTTCAGAGGGGGTCCTGCGTTTTTGGAACACGATTTCACCCCCAAGGAAGACTGCTGGTGGAACAGTTGGGAATATTCCAACAGGAAATTTCACCCCGAATCCGACGAGACCACCCGCAAGCTTCTGGCACCTTTCCCCGCTGAGTTAAGGGGTCGGGAAGCCGGGGAACCTTGACGAAACCAGGCCCAAGCCTCCTAAATTTCCATTGTGTGCCCCCATTTCGGCCTCAAGGAAAGGCGCTGGCAGAAAGGGCGGGCGTGTTCCGACGGGAAATTTCACCCCGAGTCTGACAAGAACGCCCGCGAGCTTCTAGCACCTTTCCCCGCGGAGTCGCGGTGTCAGGAACCGGTTCCAGCAGGCCAACCGCCAGGCCTCGGAGGGGGTCCGGCGTCTTTGGGGCCCAATTTCACCCCCGAGGAAGGCCGCTGGCGAAACAGTCGGGAGGCGCTCCGACGGGAAATTTCACCCCGAATCCGACTGCAAGCCTCTGGGAAGTTCTTCCTCGGAGTTATGGGGTCGGGAACCCCCAAAATCTGGGTCTGAAAATGGCCATCCCTGACTTTGGGGCCCGATTTTGCCCCCGAGGAAGGCCGCTGGCGAAAACGTTCAGGACGTTCCGACGGGAGATTTTCACCTCGAATCCGATCGGACCGGCCGCGAGTTTATATCACCTTTCCCCGCGGAGTTATGGGGTCGGGAACCCGGGGGGCCTCGAGAAATCCGGTCAAAATTTCCAATACTTGCCCCCTTCGGCCCCAAAGAAAGGCACCAGCAAAACAGGCGGATGCGTTCCAGCAGGAAATTTCACCTCGAATCCGACGAGACCGCCAGTGAGCTTCTGGCACCTTTCCCCGCGGAGTAGTGGCGTCCGGAACCGGCTTCAGCAGGCCGACCGCCGGGCCTCAGAGGGTATCCCGCCTCTTTGGGGCCCGCTTTAACCCCCAAGGAGGTCCGCTGGCGAAAAACACGGAGGGCTTTTCCGACAGGGAATTTCACCCTGAGTCCGACGAGACTGACCCCGAGTCTCTGGGACCTTCCCACGCGGAGTTTTTGGGCGGGGAACCCCAAAATCCAGGTCCGAAAATGGCCGTCCCGGAACCCGGGGGCCCCATTTCACCCCCGGGGAGGGCCGCTGGCGAGACCCCGGGGAAGGCCCTGGCGGGAAATTTCACCCGGAATCTGACGGGACTGAGTACGAGTCTCTGGGACGTTCCCCCGCTGAGCTACGGGGCGGGGAACCCGGGCAACCCCTCAAAATCGAGGCCCAAAAGCGGGCACCCCCGGCTCCGGGGCTTGATCCAATAGGGGGCGCCGGCAGTCTGGGTGGACGGTAAATTTCGCCTCGAGTCCGACGAGACCGGCCGCGAGTTTCTGGCGCCTTTCCCCGCGGAGCTACGGGGCGCGGAACGCCGGCAGTCCGGGGGGGCGAAGCCCCTCCAAAACGGGAGTTCAGCTCCGCGGCCCAGTTTCGGCCCCGGGGAGGGCCACTGGCGAGGCCGGCATGGGACCTCCCTGCTGGAAATTTCGCCCCGGATCCGCGAGGTCGGCCACGAGCCCCTGAGACGCTCCCCCGTGGAGTTACGGGCCCTTAAAGGGGGCCCCCGCTTGCCCTTAAAGGAATCTTTTTCGCCTCCTGTGAAAATTTGGGGTTCCCAGACCTTACGGCTCGCGGGATGCGCGTGTCTGCGCTGCGGCCGCCATCGGGGGCTTCCGGAAAAACGGCTATATCTCGGGAACCGTGGGGCGCGGCGGGCCGAAACCAAGTCTGGGCGGTAGCCCGCGGCCCTGCCTTTCCCACGAGACTGGCCCCCTGGGGCCCCGATCTGGGCCTCGAAACCCCTTCTGGCGGCTCCAGTTCTCTGAAGGAGCTGCCCTGCTCACTGACCGGACAGCAGCCTTTCGCCGAAGATCCAAAGTTTCCTTCACGCGCCCCATCTCGGCCCCGGGGAGGGCCGCCGGCGGGCGAGCCGGGCGCCTCCGGACAGGAAATTTTGCCCCGGATCCGACGAGGAATTGGCGCCGGCGCCTGCCTCAGAGGGGGTTCTTGCGCCTTCGGGGCCCGATCTCGCCCCCGGGGGAGGCCGCCGGCCGGGAATTCCACCCCGAGTTCGTCGAGGCTGGCCCTGGGCCCCTGGGACGCCCCCCCGCTGAGCCGCGCCCCGGGAAACCGGGCGACCGAGGCTGGGGAGCGGCCCGGCAGGAAATTCCGTCCCGAGTCCGTCGAGGCCCCGGGCCCCTGGGGCGCATTATCAAGCTGCTAACGTTCTCTTTCGTCCTCCCATTGGGAAGTGTGCTTCTCTCCATTCTCCCTCTCTCCGGGGGATCCCCTCGTAGGCCAGACCCTCCTCTGCGACCTGATAAAAATTCGGGGGCCGCCGTCGGGGTAATTTTTGCCAGTTTCTAACCCCCCCGCCGTTCCCGGAAGGAAGGTCCCAGAGTCTGGGTTGAGGGCTCGTCTCGTAGGCCAGACCCTCCTTTGCGAACCCTGAAAGTTTGGGTCCCCTGGCCCCAAAGGGGGCTGCCGGGAGGAGCTCCTTTTTGAAATTTTTAGCTGGCTTTGTCCCCCTGCTGTTCCTGGATGGAAGGTCCCAGAGACTAGGTTGAGGGCTCCCCTTGTAGGCCTGACCCTCCACTACAACCCCTGAAAGTTTGGGCCCTTTGGCCCCAAAAGGGGCCGCTGGGCGGAGGTCCTTTTTGTAAAGTTTTAGGTGGATTTGCCCCCTGCAGTTCCTGGAAGGAAGGTCTTCGAGACAAGGTTGAGGGCTCCACCTGTAGGCCTGACCATCCTCTACAACCCCTGAAAGTTTGGTCCCACTGGCCCCAAAGGGGGCTGCTGGACTTCATTTCCAGTTGAGGGTGCTCACTTTTTGGCAATTTCTACCCAGAATAGTTGCTTTATAACCCCAAAAGGGCTCTGTTGATCCCAGACACCAACGGCTAAGCGGTTAGACGCTCTTTGCCCTCCGGTGTTTGGGCTGTGCTGACAGTTGGGTACACTGGTTCAAGTCCTCCCTATGGCCAGTGCTGAGCAGTATGGGATGTGTTGCATTGATGGTATATACCCATTAGGCCATGTTTGAGGGGTTCCCTGGTTTTATATTTTGCCGGTCCACGGTCAAGTCTTGGGCTGCCATCATCTGTGCTGCCAGCACCTAACCCCCACCCACTAACCCACTAATCCCAACGACTTATTTTCAGGAGATATATCACTTGTGGTGAATGGCAGATCATGTTAGCTGGATGTAAAGGTGATATTACAGCTAAACTATTCACTCCCCGTCCTCTGCCTGTAGAGGTCCATGAAGTCCGCTCCTGTGCACAGAGCAGCCATATGGCCCATAGACACAAGGGACGGAAAGTATTTACATGTAAAAATTGCTGGATATTAAAGACTAAATCTGTACAGTTAGTTCTTAAATACAGATTAGGACAAGGAATATTTTGAAAAAATGTTAAAAAAAGGCAAAAAATTTTTCAACAGGTCATTTTCTGATTATACATTTCCCTTAAGTATTACATTTTTTTTACCCTAACCTTGAGTTATAGGTAGGCATGAGCGAATTAAGCTTCAGATCATAGATCCAAAGTAAAGCCTAGTCATAGGATTACATATGAGAGATAGAGTTAGATAGGAGGGTTAGGGTTAGGCTAACGGTCAGATGAGTTTACAGCTCAAAGGCTTTTAAAGTTATCCAAAGGACCCTAAACTCTGTCCATGAATTTAAAGAGGTTCTCCGGGCTTTTAATACTGATAACCTATCCTCAGGCTCGGTGATCAAGGTTTCCGGAGATGGCACGTGCACAGTGCGCAACCCTTCCCTTCAATATCAGATCAGCGGGAGTGGTAAATGTTGGACCACGCCAATAAGCTGTGCGATGACCTAGCCTGAGAGTAAGTCAACAATATCAGCAGCTCGAAGAAACCCTTTAAAAATTTTTTTAAAGAAAAACAAACATCTGTCTGTGGTCTAGGGTTGAGCGATATACCGGTGTCTACGGTATACCGCGGTATTAAGAAATGGCGATATAGCGATATCACCATTTCCTAATAACCGCGGTGTTTAATGACGTAATAGGAGCGGTCGCATGTGTGCCGACCGCTTCTAAAATATCCACATCCTGTCCACTGCTTAGTGCTTACATGTCAAGAAGGGCCCGTGATAGACGCCGCACAGCACCGCAGAGGATTGAGGGGCGGAGAGTATGGCATCATTGCCAGTGTTCCCTGTAAGCTGCGCGGGCACGCAGCTTACTTCGTGCCTCCGCTGACGGCCTGTCCTGGCCCGCTCACCGCCGCAGCCTGGATTTTATTGTGTATGCCTGTTCCGATAGGGAAGCCCTGCTGTGGTGGGCTCGGAACAGGCATACACCATACTTCCCTTAACGTCCTGACGTTAGCTCGTCAGGACGTTCCTGTGCAGCGCTCCCAGCAGGCCCCGCCTCCTCCCTAATGCCACGATTCTGGACATGGAGAACCAGTGCAGCGCGGCAACAGGAAAAAGAAGAGAGAACAAGGCCCCAGCCCCCTCCAAAGTGTGGAAGTGGCGTCTGAGATCCCCAAGGGCCAAGTAACCGTAAGTATTCATGTGTGTTTGTGTGTGAATATACTCTATGCAACACAATACATATACAGAATATACCTCTACACTGTGTATATACTGTATATTGTACAGCATGGCACAGGGGATATATTGTCCAGCATGGTGTAACCGCCATGCATTTGCTGTACAGTATACATTATAATCCCTGTACCATGCTATACAATGTACAGTATAATCCGTACACCAAGCTGTATAATATACAGTATAATCCCTACACCATGCTGTATAATATACAGTATAATCCCTACACCATGCTGTATAATATACAGTATAATCCATACACCATGCTGTATAATATACTGTATAATCCATACACCATGCTGTATAATATACAGTGTAATCCCTACACCATGCTGTATAATATACAGTATAATCCCTACACCATGCTGTATAATATACAGTATAATCCGTACACCATGCTGTATAATATACAGTATAATCCCTACACCGGGGCTGAGGTGGCATTTTGTCCTCCAAAGAAAAATGATGTATGGGCCCTTATCAGCCTGTAACGTCTCCCCCTGTGTAGTGCTCCAGCCTGTAACGTCTCCCCCTGTGTAGTGCTCCCGCCTGTATCGTCTCCCCCTGTATAGTGCTCCAGCCTGTAACGTCTCCCCGTGTAGTGCTCCCGCCTGTAACGTCTCCCCGTGTAGTGCTCCCGCCTGTAACGTCTCCCCCTGTGCAGTGCTCCCGCCTGTAACGTCTCCCCCTGTGCAGTGCTCCCGCCTGTAACGTCTCCCCCTGTGCAGTGCTCCCGCCTGTAACGTCTCCCCCTGTGTAGTGCTCCAGCCTGTAACGTCTCCCCCTGTGTAGTGTTCCAGCCTGTAACGTCTCCCCCTGTAGTGCTCCAGCCTGTAACATCTCCCCATGTGTAGTATAATGTCCCCTTGTGGCTGCCCCCATACAGTATAATGTCTCCTTGTAGCTGCCCCCATACAGTATAACGTCTCCTTGTGGCCCCAACAGTTTTTTTTTTTTAAATGGGCATTTATCGCGATATATATCGTTATCACGATAAATTTCTTAATATCGTTATCGTGGGAATATTTTTGATATCGCCCAACCCTACTGTGGTCCCACTATTACTTCTCGTCTTGTGAAGACTTCTTTCTCGGATGCAACCAGACTGCTTGGTCCTGTGACGGCATTGGTCTATCACAGGCCTCATTAGTCACAGGAACTTCTGAAAGGTCGGTCATGGTACCAAGCTGCTTGCTGGACACTCAATCACCTGTCTGGTACTGCTGCTGCTCTATGCTCAGTGGCACACGTTAGGAAACCAAGGGGTTGTCAAGAGTGTAACGACCGTCTGCTTTTCCACCTTAACTGACACCACAACTAGCACTTTATCTGAAGCACTTTGTAACAGTAGAGACAAGGTGATCACCTTCTGTAGGGCAAGCTGCAGTGCTGGGAATTTTCTTGTACTATCCCAGGGGTTGTCAGGGTTAGTTTTGTGTGTTTAGCTTTTGTTTAGGCCTGGGAGTCCAGGGTTTAGGGAGGAGGGTTAGGAAAGGAAGAGTACTGCACAACATATTATTCTTAGGTATTTATTAAAGCATAGTCGAAAGTGAAGTCTCTCCAATCTGACATATAATAGGTTCATCAAGCATCGGATGACAGGACTACAGAAGTAGGAGTGAAGTGTGACCAGAGCCAGACACATTCCAGTCACTGCGCCTCTCTCTTCTTCAGATCCAAGCAGATGTCTCCATTCTCAAGAGAAACCCTTTACACACTTGTGACACAGATGTTTGTTGATGCAGAAACATTCTTGGAGTCTCCATCAGTTCCCCGCAGATGATCGGTCGTTTCCTCCAATGTTCTGTTCAGACCTAAACCTCTCAAGATTTTGCAGAAATGCTTTCTAAATTTTGTACCAACAAAGAAATACAGGACTGGGTTGAGACAAGCGTGAACGTAAGCCACAGCCTCCATTATCATGCTCGTTCTAGCAAAGAATCTATTTGAATGGAAATCTTTATTTAAGGCAAGTGCCAGGACAAGGGCATTATGAGGCAGCTGTGTGGCTATAAACACAACCACTATGGCTAATATTATTTTCATTGACTTCTTCTTCTGGACACCTCGGGCATTAACCAAAGTCCTGAGAATAAAACTGTAACAAAAGATCATAGAGGTCAAGGGCAATATAAAACCTACAGCAATCTGAATAGAAACCACCACAAGCTCCATGATGGCAGGGTGAAAGATCTCATAGCAGTGGTGGTCCTCAGAAACGCGATTGTACATGAGCTGAGGAATGGAAAGGCCCAGCGCCAGCACCCAGAGGGAAGCACACACCACATACCTCCAATTCTGCTTGGTCACTTGGTATTTATTGGCTTTGGTAACTTTCGTGATGGAAATGAATCTGTCAAACGTTATGGAGGTGAGAGTCAGCATGGACGTATAGAGATTGACTCTGTACGTGCTCCTTATGATCTTACACAGGAAGTTGCCAAAAACCCAGCTATGTGCCGCTTCATATGCCAGGAATGGGAGAGTAGTCAGAAACAGAATGTCCGCAACGGCCAAATTGACCAAAAATGTGTCCGTGAGGGTCTTTATCTTCTCATAAAACACAAACACGATTATGATGAGCACATTTCCAATAAGCCCAAGAACACAAGTTATGGAATATGCAATAGGTAGAAAGAGGCCATGGAGCATTCTGTGGTCATCAGGGTCATGGTTCTGGTTGTTGAACTCCTCCGGGTACTCTTCATAGGTCATCTATGTATTAATGAGAGAGAGATGTGTAAAAGGTTAGGTTTAGTGAACCCAGCATGTCAGGGTAATATAACACTCGAGACTCGATAAATCCCAGCCCATGATCTTTCGTAAACCTATTGAGATTAGCTCTGCCTGCTGAACAGTCTGTTGGAAGATTTTAGTAGAGAAGAGCTGCTAGGGTTAGGGGGAAGGCCCTGGCACAGAAATCCCATCAGCGTTCATACAATACCACACCAGCACCGTATTGTAGTCATGCCCCTCACATACCTATCAATGTTCTGAAACTACAACTCCCAGAATGTTCCATTCACTTCTATGGGAGTTCTGAGGACAGCACCATCTTGGGAGTGGTAGTTTTACCACAGCTGGAGTGCCTGAGGTTAGCCATCACAGGCCGATAAGAGACTGAAGGGTACCGAGAGTCATGAGGGAAAAAAAGTAGACCTATGTGGCAGACTGAGAAGTGGACAGCCTGAAGACAACTACAAGGCCTATCCTCCCAGACATACAAAATATGCCCTTTGCCCGTCATCCTGGATATAATGGGGCAATAGCCGACGTTATGTTCATTGTTCACAGATGGTTGTCAGGCTACATTTGTCCTGCACACGGCCACCATTTCCAGCAGGGGGTACATACTTAGGAAAAGCTGGATTATTAGAGTTAGCCACATTATTAGCACTGTGCACTGTAACTACGAGTCAGAAACAGAATCCCTTTAATCATGAATACGTCTCCTGTCACCTCCGTACCAGCTGTTTTTATAGACGCTTCACCCGATGAGATCCACTAGCACAGACGCATCGCCAGGCTTCACCCAATGAGAGTCACGACAAATCGCCAGAAATATAAAAAACTTTATAACTATTCGCTGCTCACATTAATCCTCTAATGAACCAGTGACAAATCAGTTCACGCTGTAATGATAAAACCTATCCACAAGAGGGCAGCAGAGTATTGAAATCTAGAAACTGATATTTCTGATCTTTCGATGCTTACTAAACTACTAATTTCTAAACTAAATCTAGAAACTGATAGTATGGTAGTAACCATATAATGATCGGAATTGGACCACGAACCCAATTGAAGTCAATAGGGACCTGAACTTTGGGGCTGAGAAAGGGCTGTAAAAATAGACGTAGTAAAGGCTAAAGGGCTGCAAAAGGAAGCAAAGTGTAGATGGAAGAGGTTGAGGAGGCTGTGGACGTGGAGGAGGAAGCTCAATTTTTATTTTAGGCCCCAAAACAGAGAACAAACTGCACTGGAGTATAACAATGGCGGGGTGTGGCCGGTATACCTCTCTACTCTGCCCAAAGTACGGACAAGTCCTGTGGGATCCATGAACATGAGCTTATCCACATTGCCTGTGATAACCCTAAGACGTTCCATATCAGATGGTGGTGCTGGATGTTGTGGGGTGCAGACAAAGCTCTTCCACATTTCGGCCATGATAACCCTCCCTTCTGAGGTGCTGGCGGTGCTACAACTGCATTGACGACTTCCTCCTCCTCCTCTGTCTCCGCCTTATGCTTCCACTGAGCCCCTGATGTCAGGTGGGAATGCCATCAGCAGCACCTCCAACAGTGTTTGCTTGTACTCACGCATCTGCCGTTCACGCTCCAGTGACAGAAGTAAGGACAACACGTTGTCCTTGTTGCGGGGATTCAGCAGGGTGACCACCCAGTAATCAGCACCAGTTAGAATGTGGGCAACTTGGCGGTATTGCGCAGGCACTGCCGCGTGTAGTCGCTCATGTGTGCCGGGCTGCCCACAGGCAACGACAAGCTGTCCTCGGTGGGAGGTGTATCGTCTGTGTCCCCCCAGCCACGCCCCAGTGATACCCGTAGGCTGAATTTGGTGCTTCCGTGCTGTGAACACGGTTCCTCCTCCAGAACTGGGCCCTGGCTGGACAGTTGTGTACCTGGCCGATGTTGGTGCAGGAAACCACTCTCCGAACCACGCGTGGATGACTCGCCTGATAACCGTGGGAATAATCCACCAAGTTCCCCAACCCATAAAAAAACAAAAAAAACCTTTAGTGTGTCAAAACAGTATCAAGTCCCTAAGAGTGCTCCCCACCCTGTGAGGCACCCCTAAGAATACTCAAGGCATGTAATTGTGTTCCATCATGTCAACACTCAGCACAGGATACCAGACATTCCTCAATTTGTGGCCTCCATTCTTCAGAGATCCGTGGCTTTATATGAAAGGATTGTGGTTCATGTCATGTGGTTTCTCGCCAAAACCAAGAACACAGCTGCACAACCGTATTCTCTTCTCCGGGCCCCAGTACACACACGCGTATTACATACACTTTATACACAACACTAACAGCACAGACGTCCACCGCACCGACCTCCCCTGTTAGAACCACAGACGTCCACCGCACCGACCTCCCCTGTGAGAACCACAGACGTCCACCGCACCGACCTCCCCTGTGAGAACCACAGACGTCCACCGCACCGACCTCCCCTGTGAGAACCAGACGTCCACCGCACCGACGTGCCCTGTGAGAACCACAGACGTCCACCGCACCGACCTGCCCTGTGAGAACCACAGGACGTCCACCGCACCGACCTGCCCTGGGAGAACCACAGACGTCCACCGCACGCGACCTGCCCTGTGAGAACCACAGACGTCCACCGCACCGACCTGGCCCTGTGAGAACACAGACGTCCACCCGCACCGACCTGCCCTGTGAGAACCACAGACGTCCACCGCACCGACCTGCCCTGTGAGAACCACAGACGTCCACCGCACCGACCTGCCCTGTGAGAACCACAGACGTCCACCGCACCGACCTCCCTGTGAGAACCACAGACGTCCACCGCACCGACGTCCCCTGTAAGAACCACAGACGTCCACCGCACCAACCTCCCCTGTAAGAACCACAGACGTCCACCGCACCGACCTCCCCTGTAAGATTGTGAATATTAACTAGGTACACACAAGCTCAGTGGTTTGCAGATAAGTCATGGTGGATATTACTTGGGATATTAATGCTGAGGGGAGAACTTAGGACATCGCAGGCTTCATGTTCTCAGTGTCTGAGTGCAGTGTCTACTAGCATTCTTAACCCTAGCCATGAGAGGTAAATGTGCACGAACGGGGAGTTATCACTTACCTCTACTTCAGTAGGTCGCTGCTGGGTGTAAAGTGATGAGCTTCAGCTGTGGTTTTGTTACTTAGCAGTCTGGAAGCATCTGCTTGGTTAGTAGCTCCTATACGTGTAAACCCCCTGCAGAGCAATGACTTCCTGTACGTATATACTCAACACGCAAGAAGATGAGAGGTATATATTACAGGACCGTCCCATGTAACCTACACACGCAAGGCGCCATATTGTACAAGCACAGGCCAGAAAACCAAAGTAGTAGTAGGTACCGAAACAGTGCTGCTATACTGCACCCCTAAACAGTGCTGCTATACTGCACCCCTAAACAGTGCTGCTATACTGCACCCTAAGCAGTGCTGCTATACTGCACCCCTAAACTGCAGTGCAGCTGCTATACTGCACCCCTAAACAGTGCTGCTATACTGCAGCCCTAAACAGTGCTGCTATACTGCAGCCCTAAACAGTGCTGCTATACTGCACCCCTAAACAGTGCTGCTATACTGCACCCCTAAACAGTGCTGCTATACTGCACCCCTAAGCAGTGCTGCTATACTGCACCCCTAAGCAGTGCTGCTATACTGCACCCCTAAGCAGTGCTGCTATACTGCAGCCCTAAGCAGTGCTGCTATACTGCAGCCCTGCTAACTGCAGCCCTAAACAGTGCTGCTATACTGCAGCCCTAAACAGTGCTGCTATACTGCACCCCTAAACAGTGCTGCTATACTGCACCCCTAAGCAGTGCTGCTATACTGCACCCCTAAGCAGTGCTGCTATACTGTAGCCCTAAGCAGTGCTGCTATACTGTACCCCTAAGCAGTGCTGCTATACTGCAGCCCTAAACAGTGCTGCTATACTGTAGCCCTAAACAGTGCTGCTATACTGTAGCCTAAGCCCTAAGCCAGTGCTGCTATACTGCACCCCTAAGCAGTGCTGCTATACTGTAGCCCTAAACAGTGCTGCTATACTGCAGCCCTAACAGTGCTGCTATACTGCAGCCCTAAACAGTGCTGCTATACTGCACCCTAAACAGTGCTGGCTCTATACTGCACCCCCTAAAACAGTGCTGCTATACTGCACCCTAAACAGTGCTGCTATACTGTAGCCCCTAAGCAGTGCTGCTATACTGCACCCCTAAACAGTGCTGCTATACTGCAAAGTGCTGCTATACTGCCCTAAAGCAGTGCTGCTATACTGCACCCCTAAACAGTGCTGCTATACTGCAGCCCTAAACAGTGCTGCTATACTGCACCCCTAAACAGTGCTGCTATACTGCACCCCTAAACAGTGCTGCTATACTGCACCCCTAAACAGTGCTGCTATACTGCACCCCTAAAGCAGTGCTGCTATACTGTACCCCTAAACAGTGCTAGACAAACTATGCCCAAAGCAGTAGCGGCAGGCTGAGTAGCGACAAGAGAGACAGAGGCAAGGAAGCTGCAGGTCATAATTCGAGAGGGTCAGATCAGACTTGGGGGGGGGGGGGGTAGTGTGGCTGAAGTGCCAGAGAGTGTATGTGAGGCACAGGAGAATCTGATGTGATAGTGGAGGGATGACTTGACCCCCCCCCCTCCCCCGCCATACAAAGCAGTATAAATAGAGTACCCCTTTATCAGGAAATAGATTCCTACACAGTTCTCACAGTTAAGAGGGGGACAGCAGAAGAGCCATGGGCAATGAGTGCTACCATTGTGGAAACACTTATCTCTACATATTCATCGCTTTACTCAGGACAGCAATACAGTGGAATGGAGTAGGGGAGCAATGACACCCTGGCCCTCCGGTCCCTTTAACAGGCTTTAGTCCTAGTTCATGCAGCCATCAGAAGCCAGTGTCATCATCGCTGCGCCTGAGCCGGGCAGCAAATAGTGTCCCTGTACTGTACTATAAGTATAGTACCATAAACAGTAATTTTTTAGGGTGCTGTGTGCCAATAATTATTGGGCTAGGGGAACTGCATGTGTGGTACTAGTATTATCAGGAGGATTATCAGTTTCTGCAGTATAGTATTGGGGGTGGCAGATTGAGCTGTTCAGAAGGTGTAAGGAGAATTGAAAAGTAGGAAACTAAGAGGTCTGTTAAAACTCTGCAGAGGCAAGATGTGGCTGAAAGAAGTCATCATGGTGGTCTGGTCTGAATGGAGAAGATAAAGAGAGCGTCTACATCAGAGGAGACATCACTCAATGTAATAGGCATGTGGTTCTGTATTACCCTGTATGTAATGTTTTCTAAGTATGTCTTTAATAGAAAGGCTGGACGGAAGGGGGTAAGGTTTAGGAATTAGCACAGGGGGGTGCCTCAGGCAGCAGAAAGGCTAGGTGCACCCCTGTGGCAGACACACACAAAATAAATAATATAAGAATGTAATACAGGTCTTAGCACCTGATGATCGGGCCTCCCACCACAGTTATCTGCTAGGGTCTGTTCACACCTGTGCTGCAGGCTCCCATAGGGCCTCCCACCAAAATACCAATGACAAATCTAAAATACTGGACAGCTAAATGGAACGTGAACAGACCCGGTCTAGGCAGAGGGTGTGGTCAGCTGGTGACCGTCGTGTGCCGGTCTGCCACTACCATCATCTTCCTGCTTCTTCTCCAGTAACGGCACGGAAATAACTAGTAGTGACGCCAATGCTGCCTTGTGTTTCAGACTGATGGCAGGAAGAACTGACATGTCACATCTATATTTATTAATGTGCTCAGTAAATGTTATCTGTAAACATTCATCTGCACTCAGCTCCCCCTAGTGGTGGCTGCAGACATCCGGCTTTGTAATAGACGGGAAGCAGATTTATGCTAGTCATGATCAGCGCCGTATTTATGAAGCACCTGTTCCAAGATACAACCCTGCAGTGGCTGGGTTTGGGATGGCCCCAATGCTATGCTGGGTCTCACCGTTGAGATATCACCATGTGTTGCTGCTCTCCCGAAGGGATGGTAACGTGTGGTGGACCCCAAAGAAAAATAAGTCCAGAGACTCAGGGCCTGCAATAATCAGGGCTCTTCTTTACTGGAGGAACTCAGATGTTACACAATACAGGCAAGGTATAGGGCCAGCTTCTCCAGTCTCCTCCCTAAGATGAGGCATAGGGCCGGCTTCTCCAGTCTCCTCCCTGAGACGAGGCATAGGGACGGATTCTCCAGTCTCCTCCCTGAGACGAGGCATAGGGCTGGCTTCTCCAGTCTCCTCCCTGAGACGAGGCATAGGGCTGGCTTCTCCAGTCTCCTCCCTGAGACGAGGCATTAGGGCCGCCTTCTCCAGTCTCCTCCCTAAGACGAGCCATAGGGCCGGCTTCTCCAGTCGCCTCCCTGAGATTAGGCATAGGGCCGGCTTCTCCAGTCTCCTCCCTGAGACGAGGCACAGGGCCGGCTTCTCCAGTCTCCTCCCTGAGAAGAGGCATAGGGCCAGCTTCTCCAGTCTCCTCCCTGAGACGAGGCATAGGGCCGGCTTCTCCAGTCTCCTCCCGGGCAGGAGGGTTTGATGCTGAGGAAAGGCCTGAGCTAGCTGTCCCTGTCTCTTTCAGAAGGCTGGTACCCTGGACAAAGGCCCATAGTCTGTAGCTCAGTAGTCCAGGTTGCTCCTTGGTCACATGGCTGGTGACCCATGGGCTGTGGCTCAGTGTCCCCACCACAGCATCTTCTTCTGGTCACTCATGCAGGCTGGTATAAGTCTCCCCTCGACGCACTGTTCCCTAACTGCAGAACACTAGGGGCTCTGACTGCTCTCCTTATATACAGTTTTAGCGAAGACTAGAACCTTCTAGTGGGAGGGGGGAGTGGAGAAGCTCAGCACAAACAGATACAATGTTACACTTTTCACATCTCTCATACTCAATGGCAATGACACAGCAGTTATTCCAGACATAACAGGGATAAAACCAGACAGACATTCACAAGGTCAGTGTCTGGATTTGGTAGTAAACACTGTCTGGCATTTTCCCTGTGGAAAATTACTGCTCACTGATCCTGTGGACGGGTGATAAAAAAAAATCCCCCTACTCCTGCACTGCTACAATCAACCCTCCCCCAGGGACAGTAGAAAAGGGTTAGGGTTATCTTTGCCAGCATCAGGGGCATGGGTGTCGAGAAGCTAGAAATTCTCTGATCAGTCATACTGTAAGTGCTGGAGGGCGGCTATAAGTCAGTCATCCTGTGATGGAGGATACCAATCAAACCATCACATACAGTAGAGGGTATGGCCATTCTGACAACCCCAGCCTGGTTTACAATATATAAAAGTGATGCCCCATTATACACTAATGGACCAAGGACTGGGAGACATCTTGTAAAGGGAGGCTGTGGAACCCCAGGAGTTCAGTGACCGTCCTGGCACAACAACAAGCAGCACCTCATCATCATCCTGATGGATCAAGGGCAGAGAGACATCTAGTAAAGTGAGGGCATGGACCTCCAGAAGTTCAGTGACAGTCCTGGCACACGGTCAGGTCACTGATAAAGCTCACAATTGTTGTGGCTGTCTCTCATCACCGAATGGCTTGCAGATCTCACCTTCCTGTTATAGACAACTACATATTTGGTTTCCTGAGACAGGAGATGTACAAAGACTAACCACAAACAAGATCTTCAGAGTCATCTACATAAACACTTCACACCACCCAACAGCCATAAAAAGTAAAAAATGAGCAAAGCTAGAAACTAGCCTAGAAACCACAAACCCTGCACAATGGGCATCTCTGCATATAATATCTCACAGAACTAAGTGCACCCCTGACATTTCTGTAAATCTTTTCCTGAGACAACACTGAAGATCTGACCCTTTGATACAATGTAAAGTAGTCAGTGTACAGCTTGTATGACAGTGTACATTGGGCGTGCCCTCAAAATAACTCACTCCCATTATGTCTAAACTGCTGGCTACAAAAGTGAGGACACCCCTAAGTGACAATAGCCAAATTATGGCCAAATCTTGACCATAGTGTCAGTATTCTGTGTGGCCACCATTATTTTCCAACACAGCCTTAAAGGGGTTCTGTAGTTCTGTAAAACTGATGATCTATCCTCTGGATAGATCATCAGCATCTGATCGGCGGCGGTCTGACACCCCCGCCGATCAGCTGTTTGAGAAGGCAGCAGCGCTGCAGGAGCGCCGCAGGCCTTCTCTGGGTTTTCCTCAGGCCCAGTGACGTCACGACTAGTTTCACTGGCCTGGGCGAGGCTAAGCTCTGTTCACTTGAATGGAGCTTAGCCCCGCCCAGGCTAATGATACTAGTCGTGACGTCACTGGGCCTGCGGTAAAAACTAAGAAGGTCGCGGCGCTCCTGCAGCACCGCTGCCTTCTCAAACAGCTGATCGGCGGGGGTCCCGGGTGTCGGACCGTTGCAGATCAGATGCTGATGATCTATCCCCTGGATAAATCATCAGTTCTACAGAACCCCTTTAACTCTCCTGGTCATGGAGGTCACTAGATCTTCACAGGTTCCCCTGGGATGCTCTTCCTCCTACATGATGACATCAAGGAGCTGGTGAATGTCACAGACCTGGCGCTCCTCCATCTTCCGTTTGAGGAGACCCCACAGATGCTCCACTGGATTTAGGTCTGGAGACATGTTTGACCAGTCCAGCACCTTTACCCTCAGGTTCTTAATGCAGTGGTCGTCTTGGAGGTGTTTGGGGGTCGTTATGTTGGAGTACTGCCCTGCCTGCCCAGAAGGGAGGGGCTCACGCTCTGCTTCACTATGTCACAGGACATGTTCCCATTCATGGTTCCCTCACTGATCTGTAGCCCCACCCCCGGCATCACTCATGCAGCCCCAAACCATGACTCCTCCACCATGCTGGAATGTAGGCAGGACACACTAGTCTTTGTGCTCCTCACCTGGTTGTCACCACACACGCCTGACACCATCTGAACCAAATAAGTTTCTCTTGGTCTCATCAGACCCAGGACGTGGTTCCAGTAATCCATGTCCTTAGTCTGCTTGTCTTCAGCAAGTGTTTGGTCACAGCTTTTCTGGTGGAACCGGTCTTATTAAACCACTGGATGGTCTTGGCCACCGCTCTGCAGCTCAGCGTCAGGATGTCGGCCATCATCTTCTTCTAGCCTTGGCCGTCTATATGTAGAACATTTCTTTCCTTCAGATCATCAGGGTTCTGTGCCATGAGGAGCCATGCTGAACTTCCAGTGACTGGTATGAGAGTGTGAGAGGGATAACACCAGATTTACCACACCTGCCCCCCTCACCCATTCAGACCTTGTAACACTAACGGGTCACATGACACCAGGGAGGGAACATGGCTGGGCACAATTTGGCTATTGTCACTTAAGGGTATCCTTATTTATTGGTACCAAGTGGATTAGACCATTAATGGTGCAGTGAACTTATTTGAGAAGCAACCCCCGTTTTACAACTGTTATGAAGCCGTACACTGACTACATCATATCAAGGGTCCTGATTCTTCAGTGTGTCTCAGGAAAAGAAAGGAGGAAAGATTTACAATACTGTCAGGGGTGTACTCACTTCTGCGAGATACTGTATATACTGTGTGACTGATACTGCATATACTGTGTGACTGATACTGTATACAGTATCTCACAAGTACACCCCTCACATTTTCTTTAAATCTTTTCATCCAACACTGAAGATCAGACCCTTTGATATGATGTAGTCAGTGTACGGCTTGTATAACAGTGTAAAACGGGCGTGCCCTCAAAATAACTCACTGCCATTAATGTCTAAACCGCTGGTACCAAAAAAGAGGATTCCCTTAAGTGACAATAGCCAAATTGTGCCCAGCCATGTTCCCTCCCCGGTGTCATGTGACTCGTTAGTGTTACAAGGTCTGAATGGAGGAGGGGGCCAGGTGTGGCAAGTCTGATGTTCTCGCTCTCACACTCACTCATACCGGTCACTGGAAGTTCAGCATGGCTCCTCATGGCAAAGAGCTCTGAGGGTCTGAAGGAAAGAAATGTTCTACATAAAGATGGCCGAGGCTATAAGAAGATCCGACATCCAGACGCTGAGCTGCAGAGCGGTGGCCAAGACCATCCAGTGGTTTAATAAGACAGGTTCCACCAGATCAGCTGTTGACCAAACACTTGAAGACAAGCAGACTAAGGACATGGATTACTGGAACCACATCCTGGGGTCTGATGAGACCAAGAGAAACTTATTTACAGTAGTTCAGATGGTGTCAGGCGTGTGTGGTGACAACCAGGTGAGGAGCACAAAAACCAGTGTGTCCTGCCTACAGTCCAGCATGGTGGTGGAGTCATGGTTTGGGGCTGCATGAGTGATGCCGGCTGTGGGGGAGCTACAGGTCAGTGAGGGAACCATGAATGCCGCCATGTCATGTGACATACTGAAGAAGAGCGTGAGCCCCTCTCTTCTGGGCCGCAGGGCAGTACTCCAACATGATAACGACCCTAAACACCTCAAAGACGAACACTGCCTTGTAAGAACCTGAGGGTAAAGGTGCTGGACTGGCCAAGCATGTCTCCAGACCTAAACCCTGTGGAGCATTTGTGGGGCCTCCTCAAATGGTAGGTGGAGGAGCACAAGGTCTGTGACATCCACCAGTGATGTCATCATGGAGGAGGAAGAGGATCCCAGGGGAACCTGTGAAGCACTAGAGACCTCCATGAACAAGAGAGTTAATGCTGTGCTGGAAAATAATGGTGGCCACACAGAATACTGACACTTTGGGCACAATTTGGCCATTGTCACTTAGGGGGGGGGTCCTCACTTGTTGCCAGTGGATTAGACATAATGGCAGTGTGAGTTATTTTGAGGTCACGCCCAATGTACACTGTCATACAATCCGTACACTGACTACTTTACATTGTATCAAAGGGTCAGATCTTAAGATTTACCCGCTTACCATGACCACCCCTCATTCCGCAACCACTCCTGTCCTGAGTCGTCTACACATACACCTATAGACCAAATACAATGAGACGATAAAAGTAAAAATCGAGGATAACACAAATTGTCCTATATCCAAGAAAACCGGGGTTATTCCCAAACAGTTCTCCACCGAGTGTTCACCATGGTGAAGGGTTCTCCTTTAAAGAAACAGACAACAGTGGTGGGAATGCTTGGAGGCTCTGCTCTCAAATAGAAGGCATCTAAGTGTAGAGGTTGCCGTTCCATGTCGGTGGGTTGGAGCACATCCAGAAACAATCTTTATATCCCATTATAACTCTGGCAGGGCGCTGGTCGCCTCACACAGACCTGGGTTCCAGGTTCACACTGCTCTCTAGAACATAACATGATTGGACGCGTCTTTTTTTCAAGTGCACCGATTATAAAACCATGTCATTGTACATAAACCAGGAGGAGGGAGACCGAGCTCTTCCTCAGTGGCACCCATCCTTAATCTCCCAGTCCTCAACATAAACCACAGGACTGTACCAACCAGGCTGTGCCAAAGGTCTCAGAACAGTCAACTGTTGCACCCTACAGAGACCCACCTAGAAGAAGCCATATCCTCCCCGCACAGAGTCCAGCACCACCTCAGACATAACAGCACGCTCTGCCACCAATCCTGGACAGTCAGTAGAAAATGTCCATAAGAAAACAAGGTGTGTCCATTTTTTTTTTAGGTTGGTGCTGGAGACTGTAATGGTGGGCACTCAATGCGGGTAGCATGGTCACAACCTTAGGCTTCCATACAACTCCACCGCTCACTAGTTCCCCCCTTACTACTACACTGCTGCCCCTGCTCACCATATTACCATTTAATAATGGGGTAGCACACAACAGGCCTGCACGTAGTGGCTTCCAGTTAAGTTATGATGAGTCCCAGCATGACCACTCTCTGCATTAGAT